>JAJIBD010025274.1:0-56513 GCA_021461705.1 Cryptotis parvus
TTTTGGTTTTGCAAATATGACTTATTATATTCCCTTACTCAAATGAAATAGATTTCTTTTGTGACACATCAAAGTCAGACCAGAATTATCCTTTTCATTTGTGCTATATGAATTTTTTTGTATGAAGTGTAAATCAGTAAATATAGACATATGAGTTGGGAGGAACCCTGAGAATATCAAAAGATCGTACTTAAGACTATAGAAAGACATGAGACCAAAGAACAAAAAAGCCGAAGACAAAATAAAGCACAAGGAAGGATATTTTTCTTGTTCCTTGGCTTGCGTATTAAATTTTTTTAAATTGAAACCCCAATCTCACACTTAAAAGCTATGGGGGAAAGGGGATAAAGAAGAAAAAGCAAAAGACAAAAATACAAGGGAAAGGTTTTATGTTTGTTGCTGTATAGTTGAATTTCACTGTTGTAAAAATGATCTGGAATATATTTACTGATGAAGCGTCATGTTTTCACCTTATTCCATTATGAGGCCTTTACATTTTTTTCCTCTTCATCACCAGTAAATTTCACTGTAATGCTATTTTGCTATTTTCTGCAAGAAGGGACTTTTCAAAACATAAAGTGTCATTTCTCATTCCAAACTTTCGTATGTTGCCATGTTTGAAAACTGGCTTAAGACTGTAAAGTTCATCATCTAGATGCTAAAATCATGCCATATCTCATCTCCCCAGTGTGACAATAACTTATTACTACATATTTTCAACTATATAGTAGGAGCAAAAAATCTCTCTTCATTGAAAACAAATTGTTCCATAACTTTTGTTGTTTATATGTTTCTATAGATAGAAACAATACTGATAATTTTATATCTGAAGCTGAGGATCATTCAGACCAGCATATATGCCTGGATTTTTTTTGCATTTGATGGACTCATTTGGTTGATATTTATTGATTATTGACAATGTGCCAGAGCTTTAGGGATGCTAAATTGTGAGAGTTTGTCCATATTATTGTGGATTAGTGACAGGTATAAAAAAATCAGCTTATAATTTGCAATTGGTTCATACATCAGATTCTACATATATGAATAATATAATTTATACCAATAAGAGAAACTGTAAATTATAAAAAGAAAATATTGCACATACTGATTAATAGAACTTCTTTTACATTGGCTGACTGGGGAAAGTTTCTCAAAGGAGCAGATCTAAAGAATATATTCCAGGAAAAAACTGGGATGAAATGTATTCCAGAAAAAAAAAGCCATCGTCTTTCCTACAATATGGGTGTTAGTTTTATTTCACTAAAATGACAAAACAAGAGTGGCTGACACAATTTAGACCATGTTATTTGAGTAGATAGGATTACTTGGGTGAGTGTCTGAGTACTGAAAGCAGTTTGGTACCATTATCATTTAAATGGCCTGCCATTAGAGGCTTTTGAGCAGTAGAATTAGCATGTTTTCAATTAAAGTTTTAAAAAGATATTTCTGGCTGCAAGAGTGAAAACAGGTGAAATTCATTGAGCATTTGTGTATATTTTTGCATTTTTAACTGAAGTGTCAGTAATTTATAAGTTACACTAAGATTGGATTTCCTCTGCACTCAAGAATCACTCCTGGTAATGCTATGGGGACTTTTGTAGGGCACTTGCCTTGCACATGGTTGATCTGGGTTAAATCCCGGCATTCCACATTCCATTTAGTCTCCTGAGATTAATCGCAGTGATTCCTGAGTGTACAGCCAAGAATAAACCCTGAGCACTGCTGTGTATGGCCCCAAACCACATATATATATGTGTATATATATATATATATACATATATATATATATATGTGTGTGTATGCATAGATAGATAGATAGATAGATATACTTATATACATATATATACACACATATAAAACCTCTTATTTAACATAAAATTTAAATTTTATGTAAAATTTAAATTTTTATCGACTGGATCCCACGGGATGTTAAAAAGACCACGTGGCCGCCCACCTACAAGATGGTCAGACTTCCTTGTCAAGACCCTGAAGAAATGGTTTGAGGCTCTTCATATTCCTGAATCAACCAGATGCCTTTGGGCTACATTGGCACGTGATAGGGTCCAATGGAAAGGAACTGGTGCCCACTCGAGCAAATTGATGAATAACGCGATTCAAGTGAAGTGATCAAGTGATCAAGTTACATGGTCATTCTAGGAAACCCCCTTAGTTGTTTCCTTCTTTCCCATTTTTAATGCTTTTTATGAGTCTTCATGGAAGAACATTAGTAGTACTTAGAGAATCAGTTTAGTGGCCGTTTATTTAACTGTCATTTGTCTCTAAAACATTTAATCACTCCTTCATATCTGAGTGGTAACTGGGGAGTGTTTTCTTAATCAAAATTCTTTGCCAACAATATGTTGGATATATCACTCTTTTTTATTCTGAGTTGCAGTTGTTATATCTGGTGTGAGATTTGTGGGAGTTACTTTCATTGAATGTGGGTCTATGCTTTTCTCTTGATATTTGGAGGATTCCCTCTGGCTATTGTTATTTTAAAAAGTTTTCTTCAGTTTAGGTTTTTTGGTGCTTCTTAGAACCTTTAATATTTAGATTTCTCCCCGCGGCCCCCAACACTCCAAGTCCCCGCTATAGAGCCCTCCTTGCTCAGAAAAGAGCCCCAATCTTCGAAGGTCTATAATTTTACGTATTTGCAATCAAAACAACGTAGCTTGCCAGCTCTGCCGTGGTACATACTCTTGAGGCACCTCTAAGTCCGATTATGATGAACCGCGCGAAGCGGCGGAGCGGCACGTAGGGGTCTGCTGGGTGAGGTCTGACCGAGAGAAGTCGGATGGAAAATGGAGCCCCTCTGGAGTGGGGGTCTTCGGCTTTTGCGAGGCTCTGCTGGATGGTGGGCCGAGGGCGAACCCACCATCCCTCCCGGGCGCTCTGGCGGCTGGTCCGGGAGAGCCAGTAGCAGCTCGCCCATGTCGCAGTCCTGGACCGGCTACCGGCGGTTAGAAACTCTGAGTGACTCAAGCGGGCGCTTGGTGTCTGTGGAGGTCTGACGAGAGAGAAGTCCGGAGTGGAAATGAGCCCTCTGGGTGGGGGCTTCCTTGTCGGGCTCCTGATGGTGGGCCGGGCTAACCCACCATCCTCCGGGCGCCCGATATTTCTCTATCAGATGGGGAAATTCTTAGCTATTATTTATTCAACTTTTGATTTATTTATTCAAATTTTGGGTGTTTTGGTTTGTTATTTTATATCACAGCTGGTGGTGCTCAGAGGTTAATCTGGCCTCTGTGCTTCATAACTCCTGGAAGATCAAGGAGGATGACTTGGGGCTAGCCTCTGAGTTGTGACTCCTGTGTATAAGTTGTGCTCAGGCCATTGAGCTATCTCCCCAGACTTTCCAACCAGTGATCCTCCTCCTTTCTATTTTTCTTTTCCTCCTTGAATTCTTTGTCAAAAAATCCATATGCACGATTTATTCACATTTAACATTCATTTTTTACAAAAAGTATTTATT
This sequence comes from Cryptotis parvus, assembly GCA_021461705.1. Classification (NCBI taxonomy): domain Eukaryota; kingdom Metazoa; phylum Chordata; class Mammalia; order Eulipotyphla; family Soricidae; genus Cryptotis; species Cryptotis parvus. Next base: position 3,473 of record JAJIBD010025274.1, read on the forward strand.
ATGCATACCACCATGAGATATACAATTACAAAGCTGTTCATGATTGGGTTTTATTCATACAGTGCTCCAGCATCCATTCCTCCACCAGTGCACCCTTCCCAACACCATGTCCCCAAATTCCTTCTCTCCTCTTATTTCTATGGGAGACACTTTTCTCTCTCTCTCTTTTCTTTCTCTCTCTTTCTCCCCCTCCCTTCTTTTCTACACTGTGCCTTGCAATACACACTTTTAGGGGTTATCGTGTATGTATCTCTTTGCCTGTATTCAATGCTCAGTTCTACTCTGGTGTTACCATTTCCAACAATTATAGCACACTAGTCCCTTCTCTATCTTATCTAACCTCTGACCCCACAGTTGTGGTAGATTCCAATTATTGACAAGTACTCCTGGATTCAGTTTTGCCTGGCATTAGGTATTAGTTTCATAATTCTTTATATACTACAAATGAATGCACTCATTCTATATCATTCTATATCTATTCTTTTCCTTCAACTGATTTCATTCAGCATAATACTCTCCATGTTCATCCATTTATATGCAGATTTTGTAAATTCATTTTTCCTAATAGCTGCATAATATTCCATTGTGTAGATATAGCATGGTTATTTTACCCAGTCATCTGTTCCTGGGCACTCAGGTTGTTTCCAGATTCTGGCTTGTTGGAGGACAGGTTTATCTATTCTGGGAGTTTTGTTGTTTTGCCCACTCCCAGCTTAATCTTATTTAAGTCAAGGTTCATTCTAATGAGACCTCTCTTCTATGTAAACACTGCTAGAGGGTGTGGCAGTTACAGAAGTCACCTTGATTGAATAACTTCTGACTTATACATCTAAAAACTATGTTAGACTTCTATGTTTTCGAGATTGGGCACAGCTCCTCTTTATACCCACTGCACCCAGCGTGGGACAGTTAGAATTTACCAGGAGACTACCACCCTGGCTACGCTGAGACTATAGGAAGACTATAGGAAGGATCATACTAGTTTGCTCTAAGCAGGCGAGTGTGACCCTTTCAGTACACGAGAACCAGATACTCAGAATCACCCTGGTGCAGATAATAATAAGAAGGACCTTGTGGGTACCATCTAGATTACATGAAGCTCATGAAGTTAAGATGTATTACTTTATATCAGCCCTCTCTCTCTCCTGTGTTTTACATAAGAGATAATCTCGGGATTAGTCCTTGGCTTGACCTTTGTTTATACCTGCAATAGGGAGTGGCATTACACTCTGTTTAGAGTTCTTTGTTGACATGACCCTCCAGGTTGGATTACTTTGGTGTATATAAGGGGGCTGACTTGAGGCCCCTTCACTTTTGACCTTTTGGGCCTTTTAGCTTTCTGCTTTTGGCTCCTGTGGCTTTTGGCTCCTGGCTTTTTGCTTTTGCTTTTGGCTTTTTGCTCTTTGCCCTTTTGCTCCTTCTTCTGGGTAGGACTCAGCTTGGGTGAGATCCTCTCTCTTTGGTGGGAGACTTAGACTCTTTTGTATGGTCTAAATTTCGGTCAGAGCTCGAGTTTGTTCATTATATTGGAGTGCTCTGGAAGAGCTTTTGTACTATTAAAAGCCTTTTGGGAACTGCACCGGACTCGTGAGTTTTCATCTATTCTCCCGGCATCCTCGGAGGTAGAAGACAACTTCTGTCCTGACACTGTCGGGGACCCGGCGGCGTTCCCGACACTGGCTATTGTGAATAGTGCCGCTATGAACATAGAAGTGCAGATGGTGTTTCTGCTGTGTGTGTTTTGGGGTTCCCAGGGTATATTCTAAGGAGTGGTATTGCTGGGTCAAAAAGGGAGCTCAATTTCTAGGTTTTGGGGAATGTCAATGTTGTTTTCCCAAAAGAGCAGGACCAGTGGACATTCCCACCAACAATGGATGAGAGTCTGTTTCTCCCCACATCCATGCCAGCACTACTGCTGCTCTTGCTGTTTAAATGTGTGCCAGTCTGTGTTGTGAGTTGATATACTGTTGTTTTGATTTGTAGCTCCTTGATGATTAGTAATGAAGAACATTTTTTCATATGTCTGTTACCTATTTGAATTTTCTTCTTTGAGGAACTTTCTGTTATTTCTTCTCCCCTTTTTCTGATAGGGTTGACTGTTTTCTTCTTGAAAAGTTCTACCAGTGCCTGATATATCTTGGATATTCACTGAGAAGCGCATTGGGTGAATATTTTTTTCCCACTCCATGGGCTATGTTTGCGTTTTTTTAAAAAATATTTTATTATACCACAGTGAGATATACAATTACAAAGAGGTTCATTCTCTCTCCTTCTATTTTCCTTCCCTTCCACATTGTGGATTGCAATACATACATTAAGAGGTTGCCATGTGTATCTTTTTGCCTGTATTTAATGCTTAGTTCTAGGTTGGTATTAGCACGTTCGACAAGTATTAGCACACTGTTCCATTCTCTGTCTTACCTAGCCTCCGACTCCCACACATTTGTGATAATTTCCACCTTTGAAAAGACCGCCTGTGCCATGTTTCACCTAACCTTGGATATTGGCATCATAATATGTACATATATATTTATGTCATGCAATTAAATACAATCATTCTATATCTGTCTTTTTCCTTCTGGCTAATTTCACTCATATGTTTGTATTTTGGTCACCATTTCCTTTGAAGAGCAGAATCTTTTTTAGTTTCATGTAATCCCCTATGTTTAACTTTGCTTCCACTTTCTTTGTCAGTTGTGTTTCATTTTGAAGATGCCCTTAGCTTCAATCACTTGATCACTTGATCACTTGAATCCCATTATTCATGGATTTGCTCGAGCAGGCGCCAGTAACATTTCCATTGGACCCTATCACGTGCCAATGTAGCCCAATGACATCTGGTTGATTCAGGAATATCAAGAGCCTCAAACCGTTCCTTCAGGGTCTTGACAAGGAAGTCTGACCATCTTGTAGGTGGGTGGCCACGTGATCTTTTGACATCCCATGGGATCCAGTCAGTAATGGCTCTAGTCCAGCGGTAGTCTCCAAATCGCATTACATGTCCAGCCCATCTGATTTTCGATGCCTTGGCAAACGAGACAGCATCCCTGATTCTGGAATAGCGATGGAGGTCAGAGCTCTAGATTCCTTCTCTCACTTGAGTGAGGCGTGATACTCCAAGCATAGCTCTTTGGATTCCTCTGTGGGAGACCCGAATAGCATTCTCATCCTGCTTTAGTAGGGCCCAGGTCTCTGAGGCATATATTAATGCAGGGAGAACAGTGGAGTCAAAGAGATGTGCCCAGAGCCGGAGGTTCTTTGTCCTTTTAGCTATTTCTTCGATGCCTTTGAAGGCATTCCATGCTGCTCTCTTCCTCCTGCGCAGCTCAGGTTTTAGGTCGTTCATCGTGTTGATTTCTCGACCTAGGTACACATAACTGCTGCATTCAGAGATGTTTGTTTCATTGAGAGTGAATGGGGCCTCAGGAACTAGTTCATTTTTCATGAACATAGTTTTCTTCAGATTCAGATGTAGACCTATCTTTCCACATTCTCGGTTGAAGTCAGCCAGCATTTGTGCCGCTTGGCTAATGTTTGGTGTTATTAGAACGATGTCAGCAGCAAAGCAGAGGTGGTGTAGTTGCGGACCATCTATCTTCACTCCCATTCCTTCCCTTTCTAATTGTCGCATGATGTTTTCGAGGATGCCGCTGAAGAGTTTTGTTGAAATGGTATCACCCTGTCAAACCCCTCTTCAATGTCGGAGTAGGATTTTGTCTATGTTTTCTTTGAGATCTGATATTGAGATCTTTAATCCACTTTGTTTTTTTAATTTTATTTATTTTATTTTTTATTAGTAAAACACCGTGAATGACACAGTTCTTTGTAGTACAGTTGTGGTAAGCATTCATTGTTCAACACCAGTCCCACCACTAGTGCCCCTACTGCCACCAAATGCTACCGCCCCCACCCATTCCCTATCCCCACACCAGCTCCCATAGCTGACTACAACCACATTGATCATTGCAATATATATTTTTAATATATATTTTATATATGGAAAAGGTCCTGGCAGAGACCTGACCCTCAATTGGTTGGTTTTGTTAACATGCCGTGCAGCCACTTCGCAGTGCACCACAGGAGGAAGCTGTAGTAGTTGTGTTTCTAGTCATTCTTCTCGGAGTTACCGATCAATCCTAGTTCATGTTCGGTTATGAATGGCATCTGTGCAGCTTTTTAGTTATGCCCACTGGGTCATTGGAGGTGAGGGGTGAGGGTAGAAGCCTCAGTCCTCACTCCATTCCTGGCTTTTTTTGCCCACAGCAACCCACGTGTTTGCTGGCCCTAGAAGCCAAGATGAAGCTGGCCAGAGGTGGAGCCAGCCTTCCCCTCTAGCTGCTTCTTGGGACACTCCCCTGTAGACTGGAGCTGTAGCAGCTGTGCATCTGGTCATTCTCCCAGGACTTATTAGTCCTGGTACCTGGTTGCTTGTAGATGATGTCTGTGAGTCTAGTGGTCACCCCCACTGGGTCACTGAAGGTGGGGAGGAAGATGGGAGGGGCCTCAATCCCGCATTCCAAGTCCAGCCAGCAGGCCCACAGCAACCTGCATGTTCACTGGTCCTAGAAGCAATGATGAAACTGACCAGGGAAGGAGCAAGTTTCCCCCTCTCTTTGCTTCCTAGGCAGCTCTCCGCAGACAGGAACTGTAGCAGAGGTGCGTCTGGTCATTCTCTCAGTGTTACTGATCAGTCCTGGTACTTGGTCTGTTGGAGATAATGTCCCATGTACCTGAGATTTGCTGATCTGTGAAGCTCTAATAGATTGGACCTCGACCAGACCATTCTCCCCCTGGATGCTTCACGGCACAGGAAGGAGCTGTGCAACTTCTGTTTCTCGGTTTCTTTGGAAATTCTCATGAGTTCTTGGTCATAGCTAGTGCTGATCTGTTGGTGCTGAGCAATTCGCTACAATTTTGTTTTAAAAGTTCATGTGTCCCTAGAAGTTTCTAGATGGCATCACTGGATTCTAGAGATCTTTGTAGTAAACCCACAGATTGTTCTGTGAGAGTCTGATGTAGCTGGATTTGTCCTTAGGGCTCTAGGTCCAGAGTGGTGAAGTCTGCTGTTCGACCCCCACCGGGTGGGGGCTCCCTCAGCCACCACTGCCTGTCTTGCTTGACTTGGGTGTTCCTGCTCCCACAGCTGCCACCAAAAAGCCAGGGCCCAGGCATCTCCACTAGGGTCAGGCCCTGCTGCCAGTCCCAGGAGTGTTGGGGGCCCACTGGCCGGGTGGTGACAGTGGGGTTGCGGTGGCTGGGTTTGGTGAGGGTGATGGTGGGTGGACAGCAGGGCGGTTGCCTTGGCCCCAAGCACCTTGCTGCTGAAGGAGCTGCTGCTGCTGCCTCCGCCCTTGTGCCAGCAGGCACTGGATCTGAGCTGGCTAATGTTGGCATGGCCAGGGCTACTACTGACATAGGAACCACCATGGTAGTCTGTGGTAGCAGTGGTGGAGACCATTTGGGGAGAAAAAACCGAAGAAAGAGAAAGAACCCCCCACCACCCCAACATGGTCGGTAAACTAAATGGAGCAGGAATCAAGAGATCAATAGGGCATGTTACCCAGCAGGTATCCTTATAGAGACTGCATTGAATCTGTATAATGCTTTAGGGAGTATTGACATTTTGACACTGTTGATTCTCCTAATCATAGGCAGGGGATGTGTTTCCATTCCCTCATGTATGTTTTATTTTTTGAACAGATTTTTGTAGTTTTCTTTGTACAGATCCTTTACATTCTTAGTTAAACTGATTCCAAGTTACTTGATTTCTGAGGTCCGATTGTGAAAGGGATTATTTTTTAATATCAATTTCTTCTGTTTTGTTATTTAGATATAGAAAAGCCATGCACTTTTGGGTATTGATTTTGTAACCTGCCACTCTACTGTACATATCTATTGTTTCTAGGAGCTTTTTAGGTAGAGGCTTTACGGTTGTTAAATATAGTATCATATCATCAGCAAACAGTGAGAATGTGGCTTCTTCTTTCCCTCTCTGGATGCCCTTAATATCTTTTTCTTCTCTAATTGCTATGTTATGTACTTCCAGTACTCTTGTGAATAGAAATGGTGATAGTAGGAAGGCTTGTTTTGTCCCCAATATTAGGGGAGGCTTTTAATTTTTCCCCATTGAGGATAATGCTTGCTGTGTGACTTTGACTACAATGAGGAAAGTTCCTTTGATTCCCATTTTGTGGAGGGATTTTTATCATGAATGGGTGCTGCATATGCCAAATGCTTTCTTTGCATCTATTGATATGATCATATTGTTTTCATTTTTACTTTGACTGACATGACGTATTATGTTGATTTACTTGTGAATGTTGAACCATTCTTACATCCCTGGGATGTTAGCATTCCTTTTTTTATGTTTCTCTTGATGGTTTCTTTATCTTACCCAAACTCACTTATTTAGTATTCTTAAGTCTCAAAAATCTTGCTGTTCTGTCCTTCATCAACATCATCATTATCATCATCATCATCATCATCATCATCATCATCATCATTATCATCAGTTCAACTTTAGCTCAGTGATTTCAGTTTGGATTTTTTTTCTCTGTTTACTGTCCTTAGTTAAGTTCCTAGCATTAATTTCCTTATTTCTGTGAATATTGCTAGCATGGATGCTTGGGCGTCTTTATCATGGTGTTCAGAACCGGGTGATGTGTTTGGATTCTTTCCTAAAATAGATTCTTCACATATAGGGATATGGCTGAATTTTGATTCTTCATTTTCCCTGTGTTACATGAAAGCTAGGAATGAGTTTGATATGGTATGGATTTAAAACTCCAAGCATCCATGAATTCCAAACAGAGTTTATGACCTGAGTTTGTGTAGACATGAACTACTGCCAAAATATTTCAGTTATAAGGGCACTGCAGTAGATACAGCACTGAGTCTAGCAGGACTATAGTTGTTATAGCTTTGTAGTGACTGTGGAGTTCGGATCAGTAGGTCTGAGTAGCAACTGGATATAGAAGTCGCAAGTATCCAATAGCAGTTATATTTCTGAACTGACCCTCATAAGACTGGGAGAATTTTTATTTTCCAGTACCTGGCTGCAAGTAGAGTGCCACGTTGTGGGGCCAGAACAACAGTATGAAGGCACTAGTCTTGCATGTAGTGAAACAGAGTTTGATCCCCAGCATAGTACCCCAAGCCTACCAGGTGTGCTCCCTTAGTGAAGAGCCAGCAGCAAGCCTTGAGCACCACCAGATGTGGCCTCAAAACCAAATAAAATAACATTACAGTGCCAAGTCAAACAGGCCTAAGTAGCAAGGGATCCATCAAACATAATATCATAATATTTGGGGAATACTTCTGGCACCAACCAAGTTTCAGCAAGTCTGTGCTAAGTGTTCAAAATCATGGGTAACTCTGTTTATCTGTCTATGCTAGTTGAGCAGGCCTAGATGATAGTTTATGGGTACGTCATTGCCATGTTCAAGTAGGTCTGTTTATTAGCTTGGGGTGCAGGACTTCTAGTGCTTGAAGATACCTTTGTGTCAGATTACAAGTGCTAACCACTGATAGCCAGAAACGAGAACTTGTGAGAGCCAGATTGTAGTTATGTCCAAAATTTGCTAATTGCATTTTCTGTGAGACCTGGTGTCAAGGTCAGAGTCTGGGACTCCCCAAATACCCTATTTATTGTCACATAAGTGTATTAATAACTATGAAACCTTATGTATGTGTGTGGGGAGTGGGAGTAAGCGATGGTAGGCTCTTCAGTGACAGAGACTGTCATTCATCCCTCTGAATACGAATGCCAACACAGCATGTAAGCACCTTCCAAATTCAACTGGTTGTTTAATGGGAGGTGTGAACTGCTTGCTAGCAGTCAGCTGTGGGTTGAGTGGAGTAGGATCTGTTTGAACAGTCTCAACGAATATCACTGAGTTCCAGTATGCTTAGGTGCTGACTTGAAATGAGAAACACTCCTCTATGAAATGGTGCTGCTTGTGAGTGTTCAAGAGGCCAATATGATGCTTCATATGATGCTTACCACTAGTTCTCACCAAGGGATATAAATGAATATTTGCTGCCAAACTTGGACTGTGGAATTTAGTTCTGGGAACTCAGTGTACCCCCATTCCAATTAACTTTGATGTCTTTGTAACCACCGTTCATTCCTTAGACCTATTTAGCAAGTTTCCTTTACATTCTGTACTGCAATTGTTGCTTAGGTGACATTTTCTCTGCTGTTGAGAAACTAACACCATTCCACTCACCTTTTCCTTGTGAGAGCTTCCCCATATCCTGGGTGTTGTAGCCTTAAGTAAGAGTCTGTAGTTAATCCGTAGTACTGGTGTATATTTGACTGTGAGGAAGACTGACAAAGGAACTGCCTCTTTAGCAATCTTAACTATGCTGCATTAAGAACTTCTTGCAGGAATGAGAAATGCAATTTGAAATGAAACATTAGAAACAGGGACATTAGGTGACTCAAAAGTGGAAGTTGAACTAATCGTTATTTCATTGATTATGCAGTAAGGAAGGAAGTTAATTGCATGTGATTCTTTAGATTTTGTCTCTATTTTGGGTGCACTTTGGCCATGACTAGGGATTCTGAGGGCTTACTTCCTGGTTCTATGCTCAATTATTATTCCTGTTGGGGACCATGTGCAGTGCCAGGAATCAAAACTGGGTTGGCCACATGCAAGACAAGCACCTTACCAGCTGTATTTTCTGTCCAGTTTTTCTATTTCGCATATGAATAATGAATTGTCATGTGCTATTTCTTGAAATACAGAACTCTTATTTTTGGAATGGATAGATAGATATATGCCATATTGGAAAGGGGTACTTAAAGGTCACCCTTTCCAGCTCTTTTCTGTTTGTTTGGGGACCACACAACAGTGCTCAGGGGCTTAATCTGGCTCTGTGCTCAAGGATCACTCCTGGAGTTATTCAGGGGACCATATGTAGTGACAGGGACAGAACCAAGATCAGCTATGCACAAGGCAGGCACTATGACCTCTGTCCTATCTCTCTCGCACTACCTTGTTCTGGTTTTTTACTTTTTTCTTTACATTCACTCAAGAAATTAGAATGTTTTACTTTCAGATTATCTCTTATCCACTCTATCTGTGAAATTTATTTCTATATTTTTTAAAAATATTGAACACTTTTCACATCAGTTTCATATTCTTGTAAAAACACTTATGATGTATGAAAAATAACCAATTTCATGTATAAAATGTGTTCTGAGTATATCTACCAATTTATATGAAAACAGACATCCATATTGCTTCATCTGTCTTGTGATGATTGATTTATGTAGACAGGATCATGATCTGAATCACGTGCCATAAAACAAAATGAAGTTGCCTTATTATTTTTCTGGGTTTCCTGAGCAGAGCTCAGGGCCCTCTCCTGGTGATATTCAGCCAACCAGGTCTTGGAGTTCAGGATTCAGGATTGATTGAGCTAGTGCTTCTGGGAGTCTCCAGGATTGCGTCTGCAATGCTTTTAGGCACCAGAAAGTAGAAAGTGCTGACAAATCATGCACAGATCATGATAGATCCCTGTCTATATCTCTAGCACTAAAGCTTCTTTTTCTCCCCAGTAAATGAAAACTCCCATGAATCAGTGTTTTAACAACAAAATCAAACAAAAATAATTTAAGTCTTTTTACTGAGTGATTAAGAAATTTCTTGTTCCTCTACCTTCTAAAGTTACTGTGAAGCCTATATGTATAGTACAGTCTTCCAGTGTTCTCTTGGTTTTAAATTCATAGCAAATGTAAGCAGACTCTGAAACCAAATCCAAATGCTGTTCCTGCTGTTTTAAATTGAAGAAATCTGATGTCGAAAACAAATGAGAGGCAGCAGCAACAACGTCAAATTAATAGGATGGATCATTTACTTTGGAAAGGGCCATATTGCAGAGATTTACAATAAACAACACATTAAATGATTTAAGCTGTGATTTCAAAAACAGTTTCTTGATGTAATATGATTGACCTTCTGTACTCTTTATTGGATATGCACATTTAGTGGATCTAAATGTCTTAAATAAATGCAGAGGTAAAATTACCTTCTGAATTTTTACTTTATTTCCAAAGAAAATACACAATTTTTTTATTTCCCTCAATGAGTTAAATGTTTGTTAGCTATTAAGTTTCTCCTATTTTTTATTGTAAGGTGATAATTTTTCTATTTCTGCCTGGGGTTTCTTTTTTAACTACTGATGAGTTTATTTCTCAGGTTGGCAATGGTGTTAGTACAAATTCACAACAAGTTATTATATGATCATAAGAAATGTCTTTTACCTATGAAGAAGTACAACGTGTGGTAGTAGTAGATATTTTATTTGGTATAAAATACACATTTTCTTTGTGTTATATATTTTAAATCATCTGGAAGATGAAATAGATTTTTCTGTAAAGTGTAGATTATTTTCTTATTTTGTTTTTCTTTGAGCTAGATAATAGAAGGTTTAGTTAATTCTAATGATAGAAATAATGAAAGTTGAATCAAATTCAGATAAAATGTTAAATGCATGCTATGTAAGCTATCTTCATTATTATTCTTTGTGCTTATTCAGATGGGCATGATAATACTATTACCTTACTTCATATTCCAAACTTTACACAAAAAGCAAAAAATGTAGCTGATTATGTAGGAGATTCATTTCACAAGCATTTTTAGAAATGCTGTTTTAGTACTTCATAGAAAGCTTTAGTAAAAGAATTTCTTCTAAGTATTCTTAGAATACTTGCATCAGGTTTTTTAGAAGATGATGTGTTGCTTAAAAACGTACCCCAAGACTTGCAGTGTGAAACCCTTATCTCAATCCCACATACCTGTCACTACAGTTCCCTACACCTTGCATCTACAGTTGTGGTGTCACTGATCACTTGACATCCTGTTATTCATCAATTTGCTTGAGCAGGCACCAGTAATATTTCCATTTGACCCTATCATGTACCAGTGTAGCTAAAGGCATCTGGTTGTTTCAGGAATACGAAGAGCCTCCAACCGTTCATTCAGATCTTGACAAATAAGTCTGACCATCTTGTAGGTGGGCGACCACGTGACCTTTGATGTCCAGTGGGATCCAGTTGGTAACGGCTCTAGTCCACCGGTTGCCTCCAAATCGCATTTCATGTCCAGCCCATCTTATTTTCGATGCTTTTGGCAAACTAGACAGCATCCCTGACTTTGGAAAAGCGATGGAGGTTGGAACTCTGGATTTCTTCTCTCACTTGAGTGAGGCGTGATTTTACAAGCATGGCTCTTTCGATTCCTCTTTGGGAGACCCAAATAGCATTCTCATCCTGCTTTTGTAGGGCCCAGGTCTCTGAGGCGTATGTTAATGCAGGGAGAACGGTGGAGTTGAAGAGATGTGCCCAGGGCCGGAGGTTCTTTTGTCTTTTTAGCTATTTGTTCAATGCCTTTGAAGACATTCCATGCTCTCTCTTCCTCCTGCACAGCTCAGGTTTTAGGTCGTTCATCATGTTGACTTCTCAACCTAGATACACATGACTGCTGGATTCAGAGATGTTTGTTCCATTGAGAGTGAATGGGGCCTCTGGAACTAGTTCATTTTTCATGAACATAGTTTTGTTGAGATTCAGCTGTAGACCTATCTTTCCACATTCTTGGTCAAAGTCAGCCAGCATTTGTGCTGCTTGGCTGATGTTTAGTGCTATTAGAACGATGTCATCAGCGAAGTGGAGGTGGTGTAGTTGCCGACCGTCTATCTTCACTCCCATTCCTTCCCATTCTAATTGTTGCATGATGTTCTCGAGGGTGGCACTGAAGAGTTTTGGTGAAATGGTATCACCCTGCCGAACCCCTCTTTTGATATCAATGATCACTTTCCTTGTAGAATGGTGAGATCCTGGTGGTGAATCTGTAATAGAGCTCACGAAGGATCTTGATGTATTGGGTTTGAACGCCCTATTTGGCGAGGGCTTCGATGACCACTTCTGTCTCCACAGAATCAAAGGCTTTCTTTAAATCAATGAACGTGAGACAGAGCAACATCTTGAATTCTCTATAAACCTCAATGAGCTTGGTTACCGAGTGGATATGGTCAATTGTGCTGAATCCTTTTCAGAAGCCAGTTTGCTCGCATGGTTGTCCTTCATCTAGTGTTCTGCCAATCCTGTTCAGGATGACTGGAGTGAACAGCTTGTAGATGACGGACAAAAGGCAGATGGGGAGATAGTTGCCAATCTCTTGATCAGTAGAACTGTACTGCTGGTTTTCCATTGGGAGGTCACCTTACATTCCGACAGGTTTGTGTGAAGAGCCAAGCCAGTGTATTGATGAGTACTATATATATGTCCCCTGAGCACTTCCAGGAGTGGTTTCTGAATGCAGAGCCAGGAATGACCCCTGAGCATTGCTGGGTGTGATCCAAAAAGCAAAAAAAAAAAAGGGGAGGGTGAAGTGGGAGATGAGCCAGGCAGGTGTTAGCTTACAGTGAAGTGCCCTGGAAGATCCTGGGATGGGTTGGCCTATTTGGGAGTGGGAACTGTAGACATGTTTTATTGATTTATTTAGATTTTTTGGTTTTCGTGCTACACTTGGTGGTGTTCGGGGATTACTCCTCTTGAGGCTTGGGGACCCCCTGTGGTATTTGGGACAGAACCCAGATCAGCTGTAGGGTGCAGCATGGGCATCTTCCCTCCCCGCTATGCTGTTGCTCTGGCCCCAAGGATTGTAAGTTTTGAGGGATGCTTTGTTTTTTTTTTTTAATTTAATTTTATTATCCCCCCAAATATTATTACACCATTTTAGACATACAATTTAAAGATGCTCATGTAGAGTTTTGGTTCTACAGTGTTCCAACACCCATCCCTCCACCAAACCCATCTCCCATCACCAATGTCCCCACCTCCCTCCCCCATCCCACACCTCAACTACTTGGAGGGTTCTATATGTCATTTCTCTCCTCTTTATCGCTCCCTCCTGCCAAACTTTCCTGCACTTCATGGGATGCAGTACATTAAAAGACATTACTGTTTCCACTAATTTAATGGACCACGCGCAACAAGCAGCCGCGCGACCTGGGCTCGAACTTTTCTGTTAATCTGGTTGTGAGGCAGTTTCCCAGCGTCCAGATAGCGAAGGTGGTGGCCAGTGTGATGGGCGAGTCTCATCCAGCTGCTTCTGGGACCCCCCAGAGGTGATGGGCCCACTCCCAAAACCCATCTGCCCTCCTGGGGGCCCCATAGTCAGCTGGGCCTGGGGCGATCCCAGTTCCAGCCTCCCCCAGCCACTTGTGAGGCTCTTCATGCTATGGCTGGTGGCCCCAGGGCAGCTCCTGGGTGGGGCCACCAGGCTCGACAAAATGGAGGGAGGAATGGCCGACCCCTGACTCCATCTGACGAATTCCCAGTGATTCCCGCTTCTGGGAGCCGCCTACCTGGGCTCGAACTGGTTTTGCTCTGTTAATCTGGTCGTGAGGCAGTTTCCCAGCATCCGGACAGCGAAGGTGGTGGCTAGTGTGATGGGCGAGTCTCATCCAGCTGCTTCCGGGACCCCCCAGAGGTGATGGGCCCACTCCCAAAACCCATCTGCCCTCCTGGGGCCCCATTTTGAGCGATGCTTTGAATAGTGGGTACTCTTTCAGACTAAGGCTCTGTGCCAGCGAGGAACTGGCATCACCGTCAGGTCATTTGTGTCTGACTTGGCTGGGAGTTTTGCAGCCCGCCCTGTACCATGGAACCTGACACCCTGGATCAGAACAGGTACCTCTATGTGGGTTTGGGTGACCGTGTGTCTTAGATGGCCTTCTGGAATTTCAAGTCAGCTCTTTACCTGTGAAGAGAATTCCAGAAGGTGGCCAATCCAGGGCAGTTCCATTGATACTCTTACCCCATCTCTGGGATTCATGGAGTCTGGAGTGCTCACAAAATCATGGATCAGCATAAATTGCAGAGGCTAGGCCTGAGGGGTGGAGCTGGGACTGAGTTCAGTTTATTGAAAGTATGAGGTAAATTCTATTTATTTATTTAATTTTTATTTTGGGGCTACACCCGGTGATGCTTCTGACTCTGAACTCAAGGATCATTCCTGGCAGTGCTTGGGCAACCATATGGGATGCCAGGGATAGAACCCGGATTGGGCATGTGCAAGGCAAACACCCTACCTGCTGATCTGTTTCTTCTGCTCTAGAATATGGTGAATTCTAAACTCCAGAAACTATTCTCATTTGTGTCCTCCTTGTGCCTTTGGAAATGGCCTGAGCCAGTCTCAGACTTATAGATCCAGGGCTGGCCGGGGAGACCACACAGGGTGAGGCACTTGCCTGGCAGTGGGTCCCGCAGCTGCGACCCTGGTCAACATCTCTGACACTGCCTTTGTGAGGCCCAGGGGATGGGTGAGGAGGGGTCTCCCCTATGACGTACTGATGTTCAGGTCCGTGACCTGTGGGGGCTATTTAGGAATCCTGGAAGGAAATAGGAGCAGGCGGATCTGGGGGAGAATCAGAGCTGCACCCCTGTATGGATCTGTCTTTTCCCTGCCTCCGTCATGTGCCCTGAATTCAGGGGAGCCCAGAACCCCACACTGGGCATTTCCATGGACTGAGGTTTCGCTCGGAGCTCCCTGACCTTGTCTGAGGGCTAGGAGTGCAGAGACTGACCCTGCTTCTTTTCTCTTCTGGCCCCTACGCTGCCTGTGGCAGCAGCCCTAAAACTGCAGGAGCCCTCGAACGCCTCAGGGAAGGGATCAGAGCCAGGCAGGGACAGGGAGCCAGGCCAGCTGCAGAAGCTGCTGGACGCTCTGGCAGGGGCCTTCTCAGGGCTGACTCCCAGGCCGTGAATCCACAGATCTGACCCTGGGTCACAGACTCTGGCTAAGATGCCCCCCACACGAATCACAGCCAGCTGCTCAGGGGAGGCTCATGTGAGGCGCCCATGTGAGTTGGGCCCAACAGCTGCTCCAGAAGCTTGGAAACTAACGCGTCCCTTAGCAGTGCTGCGCTGCGAGCGTCAGAGTCTAGGACCCAGCCAGATCTGAGGGAGGCAAAAATCGCAAAATTCCCGAGTATAACACACAGGAGTCCAAAGGCTCACGCGCCACTCTGCTCTGCTGTGCGTGTGGTAAAGGCCACTGTCTCCACTGGTGAGGGGACGGCAGACATCAGAGAAGCAGCCCGGAGGCAGCAGCTAAGAGAAGGAAATGGAAAAGAGGGAAGTGGACATTTTTGTTTGGGTTTTGCAGCGTGCTTGGGCGTTCGGGCCTTATGCCTGGCTCTGTGCTGACGAATTACCCTTGGCAGGTCAGGAGTGGTTCCAAGACTCGAACTAAGGTTGGCTGTGTGCAAGGCAAGTTTCTCTGTTTGTTTGGGGTTGGAGTGGGGGTGTCACACACAGTCATGCTGAGGAATTACTTCTGGCAGTGCCCGGTGGTTTTTTTTTTTGGGACAGAGCTGCTACTGGCTCTTCCTGTGCCCAGATGCTCACGAGGTGCCCGGGAGGGATGGTGTGTTCTAGCCCTGGCCCGCCACCCGATCAGAGCCTCGCAACAAACCAGATGACCCCCCCACTCCATGAGGGCCTCCATTTTCCACATTTGGACTTTCCCCTCGTCAGAACTCCACCCAGCATACCAGCCTATCACAGCCCACCACGCGCGGCCGATTTTGGCCGTGCAGTTCATCAATAAATGCTGGATTTAGAGATGACTACAAGAATATGCTACCCGCACGGCAGAGCCTAGCAAGCTACCCGTGTCATATTTGTTATGCCAAATACCAGTAACAATTATAGACCTCATTCCCATGACCTGATGGAATGGTTTGAGGCTCTTTATATTCCTGGAGCAAGCAGGTGCCCTTGGGCTCTACTTGCATGAGACAGGACATATGGAGATGTTACTGGTGCCCGCTCAAGCAAATCGATGATGAACGGGAAGACAGTGATATAGTGATATATATATGTAGATAGATAGATAGATAGATAGATAGATAGATAGACAGACAGACATATATAAAGTTTTGGTATATATATATGGTTTATGTATATGTTTTATATATAAACAAAACCCCATCATATATCTCACTCATATAAGAACTGTAAGAGCCCTTGGAAATCATATGATACTTTTGTACTTTTATATCACTGTATCACTGTATCACTGTCTTCCCGTTGTTCATTGATTTGCTCGAGCGGGCCCCAGTAACATCTCCATATGTCCTGTCTCATGCTAGTAGAGCCCAAGGGCATCTGCTTGCTCCAGGAACATAAAGAGCCACAATCCATTCGAACGAGGTCTATAATTGTTACTGGTGTTGGGCATATCAAATACAACACGGGTAGCTTGCCAGGCTCTGCCGTGCAGGTAGCATACTCTTGTAGTCATCTCTAAGTCCAGCATTTAATGATGAACCGCACAGCCGCTTGCGGCCGTGCGAGCCGGACTATGATAGGCTGGTCTGCTGTACTTTTATATACCTATATGAACTCTAAGAGCTTTTGCAAATCATACAGTACTTTTTCTTTCATTTCCTAACTTGTTCAATGATAATAATAGGGTCTGGAGTGATAGTGCAGTGGGTAGAGCGTGCCTTGCATGCAGCTGACTCGAGTTGATAGAGCCAGTAAGCCCTTAGCACCACCAGGTGTGCCCCCAAATATTAAAAATAAATGCACTTATGATAATAAAAATACATGGCTCTGAGAATTAGAGGGATAATATACATAATTTAGTAGAAGGATGGCTAACATATAGTAATATATGTCTGTGTGTGTATATATGCTTGGCGCATGTGTACAGGTACATATATGGCTGAATGAAATAGCATAATGATTAAGGTGCTTGTCTTGCATGCAGCCAAACTGTTTTGATTTCTACTTGCTATCCTTGGAATGTCACCTGAGTATCAATCCAGAAGTAAGCCCTGGACACTTCTGGTTGTGACCCTGACTCTTTTTTCTCTCCCCTTAGAACCAATCGGTGATTGTTTCTTTCACCACCTGATAAAAAATTTAGGTTTAGTCTTCTGATTGCACTGGTTCTATTTGGAGTTTTCTTCTTTATGTGCAAAGATCTGGTATTGCTTTCATTTTGCTCAGACAGTTCTCGTTAAATTTAAAAAAGATTAAGCAAGGGTTTGATTTCCAAAGAAGAAAAGTCAAACAGCATTGTGAATCTATATTCTTACCAAGGAACTTACAATCACACAGAGAACCCTCTGAAGACCCGGTTTCTGTCCCTGTTACCACTTGATAACAAAGCGCCTTGCTTCTCTGTTCTCTGAGTCTTTGTAGTCTTTTTTTTTTAAATTTACCTTTTTGTATTAAGAAAATCAAATGTTGAAAGTATAGTATTATGTCTGAAATATTAAGCTTTTTTTTAAAAAAAAACACATGCTTTAATTCATTTAGATGTCTAATATTTTCTCTGTTCCTAAATTAGCTACCTTTTCAAATGCATGATTTAAAATTACATAGTGGATTGTTCAAGTTCTCATCTAACATTTCAAATGTAAACAGTGTCATTTTCTTTTAAAGACAATGGTAGGATATTATTATATGTGAAAGGAAGTTGAATTAGGTTCTTTTTAAAAAATTCATATTTGCCTTAGGTTTTTTTTCCAGTTTTAATCAAATTGTCATTTAAAAGCTAGTGGGCTCTAGCTGATAAGAACTGTGTTGTTTATAGAGATTTTTAGGTGCAAATTATCTCACCAGATGTTTAAACATTAGAGGGAAACAAGTTAAATACAATTATCACTGTCCTAATTTATCAAGTACTTAATTCTCAGCAGAAGGTAACAAACCCAGTTTTTTATCCTTCTAATGCACATAAATATAATTATTTAAATAATATGAATGATACAAAAATCTAATTTTTAAAACATTGCAAAACTAGAGAACATCATTTTTATTCATTGTGACCATCTTCCCAAGTTTTATATTTCTTGCCTTTGTCATTTTCCTTCATAAATCTAGACTGTAGATATTTTAAGATACAATATTGCATTGTAATTTCCCATCATGTTGCACTGCTAACTATATCAATCAATTATGATCTTATGAAAATTTGGAGAGATGGTTCTGTGTGGAATATTTCCCCAGACCACTCCCAAGAGTAAAAATAAAATTGGATAATACTTTATTTTACTTATTTCTATCCATTTCTTATATAGCAACATATAGACTTTCCAATTTAGATACTATACTTTAATACATTTAATAGACTATGAGCTGGAAACTCCTAAAATTATCATGCTGAGAACTGTAATGATCTTAGAATAATTCTGATTAGGATGAATTTTAAATGTTATTTGTAATTTTTCCAAATTATGAAAGTTATAAAAAATGTCAGAAATTTTGGGCTTGAGAAAAATATCAGCTATCGCTTAACAAAAATCATTTGTGCTCTGCTGTGTTTATCTCTTTGTATCTCTTGTTCTATTGAACTTCAATATGTATTTTTCACTTCTCTATTTATATACTCTTTTGTAGCTTCAATTTTGTCCTGCATTTCGTAAATGTATTAATATAACTCGTTATATCTTCTAAGTCATATTATAAATATTTTAAATTCTTAAGTCTGAAAGAGAACTTTGAAATATTTCAATATTTTCACAATTTTATTGGAATTTAGATAATTATTCAAAATATTAATATTGAACCTAATTTTCAGTAGAGAGAAATTCTAAAAATTGATTGTATTACAGAAAAAAAATAGGAGTTTATATTCTAGTCCTCATTTGTTAAGTATATAAAACAGCACTTAGAATATAGAAGCTGTTTGTAATTCATCACATTGGTGGCACATGTAAATCATGTGGAGAACTTGATACCCAAGCCACATACCTGGATAATTCAATCTGAATTCTTAGGAGAGGGGCCCAGGGAAGGGTGTCACTAAAAATTATCTGGGTGGGGAACAATGTGATATTACAGTGAGTAGAGCATATACTTTTTTTTTTTTTTTGCTTTTTGGGTCACAACTGGCATTGCTCAGGGGTTACTCCTGGCTCTGCACTCAGGAATTACTCCTGGCAGTGCTCAGGGGACCATATGGGATGCCAGGGATCGAACCCGGGTTGGCCACATGCAAGGCAAATGCCCTACCCGCTGGACTATTGTTCTGGCCCCTAGACCATATACTTTGAAAGCAGTCAACTCTGATTCAATCCCTGGCACTGCAGATGGTTCCCAGAGCCTGTGAGGAATAATTTTTCTCCCTGAGTGCGACCAGGAGTAAGCTGAGCATGACTAGTTCTGGACCAAAAGAGTTTTTTTAAAAATTAATGTATAAATATAAAATTACATGAGTGGTTTCAATGAACAGCTACAGTACACTGTCATAAGTGTTGATTGTTAATAATTTTGCTGACTAAATCATAAACTTAATGAGAGGGAGACATGTTTCCACTTTTCATAGGTTTGCCTCCAGAAATCTAGCTCAGAACCATATTTATAACTAATATTCATTAAATACTTATCAATTAAATAAAAATGCATTGAAGAATCTTTATGTAATATTCTTACTGTGCTCAGTGGAGCTAATTTCAAACATTAATTATTCTTTCCCTTCATTTATTCATCTATACATATTTTAGTAACTTCATGTAGTATACTGAAGGCGTACATGACTTGAAGGTACAATCCATGCACTGAGAAGTTGATAATCTTTTAAAAAAACCATTTATTTATTATCATTCATTCAATCATTCATCCACTCATTTATCCACTTATTAATTAAGTAATTAATTTTCTTGAATCACTGTGAGATGTACACTTACAAAGTTGTTCCTATTGGGTTTCAGTCATACAATGTTCCATCACAGTCCCTTCACCAGTGTACATTATCCCATCTCCAATGTTCCTAGTTTACTCCCATCCCTGCCCGACTCCCAAATAAGTCTATGCAGGCAATTTTCTTCTTTTTTCTTTCTGTCTCTGTCTCTGTCTATATGTATGTATGTCTATCTGTCTGACCTGTCTGTCTCCTTTTTGGGCCTTATGGTTTGCAATGCCAATACTGAAAGGTTATCAGGTATATTCCTTCATCTGTTTTCAGCATTCAGTTTCTTTCCAAAATGAGAAGTTGAAAATCTTGTGTATGATGAGGTACACTAATAAATATATGCATGATTCTGATAGAAGGAGATAGAAAACTGACATTTTTTTTGCCCTTTTTTTGAGGGGTCACACCCAACAATGCTCAGGGGTTTCTGCTGGCTCTGAACTCAGGGATTACTTCTGGCAGTGCTCATGGGACCATATGGGATGCTGGGGATCAAACCTAGGCCACAAATGCCCTACCCGCTGGACTACCCCTTAGGCCCCAAAACAGACCACTTTTAAGAGCTACATTGTAATTTGGATTCTAAGGAAACAGATGCAAAGATAGAGCATGAAATTTTGGTTGGGAGTGCTATTGTGCTATTGTGCTATTGTGATTGAGTTCTCTGTGGATGGTGAGGATGGAGGGCCGCTGTAGAAACACTCCGGCAGGAAGAAGTTAAATTTTAGTATATTCTCCACAGAAGTTTGAGGCAACCTCATTTGCTGTTTTACAGCTGAGAAAACTCTCAAGTGTACCAAAAAGGTGTGAACATTTAATGTTTCCACATTGATTAGCATTTGTATATTGTTACTGGAAAAAGTCACTTTGGACAAGACTTTTCTCTAGCTAAAGCAATCATGAAATGGAGCAATTCTTCTGACAGTTCTCTAAGAAGTTAAGATCACACATCCTTGTTTCACAAGAATTATTTGATTAGAGTATTACCTCTTCCAACACACAATGAAGCAACTGTGACAACTACAAAAGTTATCCTGACTTAGAAAGGATCACATTTATAAGTGGAGAGAAGTTAACAATGAATTGAGGACCATCTTCTATAATGGGTGTCATTCCATTTTGGTGTTTAAAATTAGATACAATTTCAAGAAGCCACGATGTGATCTGGTTTATTTCAATTGCAGGAAAAAGTAGAGATAAAGTTGGGGGAAATGTGAAAGATAAATTGTTCAATATAGTGTGTATTTAGAAAGCCAGGATATGCATTGGGCTTAATTTGTTTACATTCAAGAGCAGGGAGAATATATATATATATATATATACATTCTATATATACATATATATACATTCTATATATACATATATACATTCTATATATACATATATATACATATATATGCTTCAGAAATATTAATCACGTAGCGGCATATAGAAATAGAAGGGATCAGAACTGAAAATCAGATTGAGAAATTAGATTGAGGAGCAAACCAGTGGAATTGTACTCTAAAACCAGTATCCATAGGGAAATCTTAAAATAGACCTGAAGGCAGAAAGCTGATCTGGTGGATTCAGGTGAATGGATAGGTATGACAGCTACATTACTGTTATGTGCCTACACTGGTATCGGTACTCAGTAGGTGGGGGATAGATTTACTGAGGAAATCCCTCTTCCTGTGGAGCATGACTCAGAAAGCATAGCAGCTTCCATTAATTATTGGAAAAGCAGGAAACAAAATTTCCCTTAGGTTTTACCCAAAGCACTGGAGTTTATGAGAGTATTATTCAGGCTCAATTGAAATCCTCTATGTTCTTATCAGTCATGGGAATTTTTAACACCATTGAGACATTTGTGCCTTGGTGATTGTGGAAAGCCCAGTCATGTTAGGGCATTGTCCTAGTGATGCTAGATTTAACTGTGAAGCAGTAACTTTTGTTCTTACAATACCAGCTATTGGGATTCCCATTTCTTATTTGGTTTTCAAATTTTACTAAAACACTGACACTTACCAAGTTATTCATAGTTTCATTTTAGGCATACACTGTTCATCACTAATCCCACTACAGTGTCAACTTCCCACCATCAGTGTTTCCAGGTTCCCTCCCACACCTCAGCCTTCCTCCTTGGCAGACACATTTTTTAAGTTGGTTATTGAATTTGGATCTTATATTTTCAGTGTTGTTGGTTTTGTGGGCTTTTATATATAGCCATACTACTTCCTACATCACAAATATATGTCTGAGGACTGGCGCCTGCCCCCCTGTTAGTTCCCTTCAGCTTCTTATTCCCTCCCGAACCTCCGGCATTTTCTATCCCTTTTTTACTTTACTACTAAAATTTTGCGTCACAGGCCGGAGCGATAGGCCAACGAGTAGGACGTTTGCCTTGCACTCGGCCGGCCTGCGCTGGCCTGGGTTCGATCCCGGCATCCCATATGGTCGCTTAGGCACCGCCAGGCGTAATTCCTGAGTGCAGAGCCAGGAGAAACCCCTGAGCATTGCCACGTGTGACCCCAAAAATACATAAATAAAATAAAATAAAATAAAATAAAATTTTGCGTCATAAGTCGGTAATCTAGGGATCCTTTTATACACTGTAGTTGCTATCCAGTTGTTCAGTCTACTGCAGATAAGTGAGACCGTCCTATGTGTTTCCTTCTGATTTGCTTTATTTAACTTGAGATCTTTTAGGAGACTCATGTTTCTATCTGAACCATCTGTTTCAGGCTCTTAGTATATTCGGCTTTCATCTTTTCTATTTTCTATGCAAACGATTGGTGGTCATTACATATCATACTGTGCTTCTCTATTTATTTACATCTACTGATATATCTGTTCTTGCAAATTTTAAGTTTTGTAAAATAACTTTTAGTGGACAGTATTATTTTCTGCAAAAGGAACTTTAAAACCCCTGGAAATAGTGTTAAATATAAGTTCACCCTCTGTGACTTAATTTTTGAGGAAGAATATTTTCAAAATCTAAACAAATTGGAAAATCATGTCATTCCTGTAACTTCTTAATTACAGATCTATGTCCTGGAATGTTATAAACATTATCTTACAGAGGGCTCAGCTGTGGGACTTAGGATACCTTAATACTGTTGTAATTTAGTTTTCTCCTTTCTCTCTCACAGAAATGAGATGCTTGAACTGATCATCCTATATTTCTCATTATGAAAGAAATTTTTCTCTTTGTCTTAATGTCTAGGGTGTTTCATTTAAGAGTAGTTTAAGTACCTCTATCGCAAAATGAATTTTTTCTGTAATATCATTAGATCCCAAGTAGTCACTTTGTGTAGCAAAATCTTCTGTTTTATTTCAAAATCTTGGATGAAAGTAATTGAGATATAAGCACTTGAGAAATTCAATATTTTTTCTCTGCAAAGAAATTTTAGTTTAGAGTTTATCTGATTATGGTCCTAGATATTTCTCAGAGAAAAAAAAAAAATTATGAAGTTCTTAGTTATGTATTTCTGAACTACTTTGTTTGACTTATTCTAAAACTCTTTAGGTGAGATTAGAATATAATCTAGATTTGATTGATAACTTGCTCTTCTAGTCTCTCTCTCTCTCCTTCTCCGTCTCTCTTTTGCTGGTTCATTCACCCTCCAATCGTTCCCTCTCTTCTCTCGCTGTATGTACTCATTCGCTCCTTTCTCTCCCTACCCCACTTTACTTTTCTTCCTTCCTTTCTTCCTCCTTTTTCCTCCCTTCATCTTTCTCCCTATTTCCTCCAGTTTAACATGCTATATTCAACATAGTTCTTTGCAATGATTATATTTCATCCTAAGTCATTAGTGTGTACTTTCATTAGTTCAGTATTTTCTTCTTTGTTAGCTAATGTTTACTAGGAACCTGTTAGAGGTAATAGTAATGCCTCATTTTGCTCATTTATCACTTGTGCCTCCAGTATCAATGGTGAGCTTATTTTTGAGAGTGTACCTTTCTATTTAAGACATTTATGTTCTCTTAGTGATGGGTTTGATCAGTACATGATCTGCGATAGAACACAACCTGCTTTTGATCTATTAGCATAGATAGATGTGTGCCATTCTCTGTTTTTATGCAAGAACTGTTCTTTAATCTAAATTCCATGAAACAACAAACAAGATTCATTTGGGCTCCTTCAAAGATGCTTATTAGTACTTAAATTAGAAGTTACATTAAGGGATAATAAAGAGTTTGATTCCCAGTGCTACCAAAAAATATAAACTACCTCCTTCTTGAGAACTAGTCATCTGTTTTAAAGAATTGACTCAAATGCTCCTTGCATCCATTATCTATCCCTGATAAATTAAAATCTACTTTCATTGCCCAGTAGCACTGTCAAGATGCTATAAGAATATTGAGTTTAGATTCTGTCCATTACTGAAACTCTGAGCCCTTAAGCATGGCATTCACAGTGCTTTAAATAAATGCTTCCTAAAAATTGGGTGGGGGGTTAGTATTTATAACTTTGGTAATTATTTCTTTAGGTGACACTCTGTACTAAGCAGTTTGTAGAACTGAAAGGACACATGAATCAAAGTTTTAACCCCTCTACTTTTAGGTGAAGAAGAGTAGCCTACTGACCAAAGTGAAAAATCAACTAATACTCTGAATTATAAGACAATGTAACCAAGGTTACTAGGAAAGATGTGTATTCCATTCTTCCTGCAATTGTTCACCTTATACATATATTCCTTTTATGTAAATGGTGCCTGTTACCTAAAATATCTCATGTGGATAAATTGAAGAGTCAAAGAGTTATTATCTCAACTATTTTTATGTTTGTTTTGTTTTTGAAAGTCTGTAAAGTACAATGATAATACAAAATTTGAAGTCACATAACCTGTGAATCTCTTCTGTGTGATTTTATTAATGTAATTTTGGTCCACACCTGGCAATACTCAGGGCTTACTCCTGCTCTGTATGCAGGGATAAATCCTCACAGGCTTAGGAGACTATCTGGGGTGCTAGAGATTGAACCCACGTCAGCTGCATACAAGGCAAACACCTACCTGCTGTACTATCACTCTACTCGAACTCTGGACACTGAGATCACTCTTGGCAGGGTCTGAGGATGATGGTGATTCAATGAAGTCCTCTGTGAGAGTCCAAGTGAAGCACCTGTCTACCATACTATCTCTCCAGAGACAAATACTATGGATTCAATATCAGAGGGATTTCTAATTGCAAAGCCTTTCTCTAACCAGTCTGTTTCAAAAGTTTTTCAGTGTTTATAAAAAGCAGTGAGGGGGCTGGAGCAATAGCACAGTGGTTAGGGCATTTGCTTTGCATGCAGCTGACCCAGGTTCATTCCCTGAAATCCCATTTGGTCCCCTGAGCACCGTCAGGAGTAATTCCTGAGTGCAGATCCAGGACTAACTCCTGAGCATTGCTGGATGTGACCAAAAAAAAAAATAGGGGTGATGGAGGGAGGACTGGAGGGAAAGAGGATAGAATGGAAGGAAGAAGGAGAAAAGGAAAGAATTGGTAAGAAGAGGACATGGATTGTACAACGCACAATGATATCAATCCAATTTTGTCACCATCATTGAAGTTCTATTTTTCATTTCTAATAGAGATAATTCATGCTAAAGACTTTTATTTGACCTTAGGAAAAAGGCTGGCATAAATCTACAGTATTTTTTAGATTATATAATAGTTTAGGTCGGTTCATATTAGCCTGCCATATCAAACAGCCGATTGGAGACAACCGCTGGACTAGAGCCGTTACTGACTGGATCCCACAGGATGTCAAAAGATCACGTGGCTGCCCACCTACAGATGGTCGACTTCCTTGTTAAGACCCTGAAGGAATGGTTTGAGCCTCTTCATATTCCTGAATCAACCAGGCCATTGGGCTACTGGCCGTGATAGGGTCCAATGGAATGACTGGCGCCCGCCAGCCGCGATTCAGTGTCGCAGTGATATCAAACAGCCATCTTCAGAATATCAGAACTTAAACTACCAATGCAAAAATTAAATTTTTTCTTTATGTTTTTATCGCACTATTGACTGACTAGGTACTGCTCCAAAACTCATCCTTACTTGGGGATTTAGGCCTACAGAGCCTCCACCATCTGGACTATTTCTATTTCTGCTATATTGAGAAGGAATTAGCACATTGTGATTGGATGTTTAATAAATCTTTGGTCAAAGGATCTAGTAGTTATCACTCTGAGGCAAGACGCAGTATAATAGATTCAAATATTTGATGATAGTCTTTGTTGTTATTCACATATACTCTGAAATTCCTCCTTTGCACACATGGTAAGATTATACTTCTTTACCCACTTGAATTAGACTTGATCACTTGATCACTTGAATCCGTTATTCATCGATTTGCTCGAGCGGGCGCCAGTAACATTTCCATTGGACCCTATTACGTGCCAATGTAGCCCAATGGCATCTGGTTGATTCAGGAATATGAAGAGCCTCAAACTGTTCCTTCAGGGTCTTTACAAGGAAGTCTGACCATCTTGTAGTCACCTACAAGATGGTTAGACTTGAATTAGACACTAGAGATAATTTGCTTTGACTAGTCACTATAAGTGAGGATAATGTGACACTTCTTTGCTGAAGCTTCATGACCTAGTGTGCTTTGTTAATCTTTCCTACTTCTAGGGTTACCCAGATGCTTTAGCTCTGGACTCCTAGGTCTCTAAATGAAGACTCATTGGAGTATAACCCCCTACTAGCCTAACACATACAGTATAGAAAAGGAAAATCATTCCTCTGTGTTATGTTATTGAGATTTGAAATTTATTTGTTATTGCAAATTATTCTAGTCCATTCTGATTCAGATAGGGGACATATAAGTATAATTGCCTGAAAAAAATTTAAATAGTTTTCTTCATAATTTATGTTATTCACATTTTGCATATATACTGAAAAAGTTAAAGAGCTTGAAGTAGTTTTTATTATCTGTAATAGGAAGGGTAAAATTATCCATATATCTTGAATTGACCAGCTGTTGTGCTACTTACTGGTATAAATTGGTAGTCACATTTAGAAGAAAGGAATCTGTGTTCCTGTGTTGGTTTTGGCTACAGGGTAAGGTTATTTGTCAAGTTGTCAACTTATTTTTTATTAGAAACAACTTCATTTGGTGAGATATTACAAATATATCTGGTTTTGTAACAGTGCTATGGAGGACTAATGTGCCTAATATGCTGGATTTTTTTTCTTTGTAATGGTTTATTGTGTTTGGTGATTTAGAAACAATTTTTAATTTCATAGGTTCGTGCATTAGAAAACAAAATGGGAGGAAACCACAAGTTATTGTAGATAGTATTAAGTTTATAGTACAATTTATTTTTTGGTGTGGATTTAAAGAATTTGCTTCTCTTGAAAATTGGACAGAAACATGCACTTAGGTACAGATTCTACTACTGATTCACTGTGTGACCTAAGGCAAAGGCACTTCATCACTTTGGATCTCAGTTTCCTCATCTTTAAAATGAGGATAATAATACTGGCGTAAGTCATAGGGATGTTGTGTGGGTAAACTAATTAATGATTGTAAAATGCTTTGAAAGTGCAAAGTGTTTATAATTGTTAGGTGCTATTATGAAGGAGTATTATTAGTGTGTTGTGCTTAATTTTTACGAGGGCTTCACTTTGCTTTGAAGTTGCTATCCACGTGGACTGTGGGGTGGGGAGATGCTTACAGATGTGCTGCTCTAGTCCCTTCTCGCCTGGAGAAAATATTCAGTAGCTAGGGTAATCATCATTATGAAGAGTACCTCTTCAAGATAAAGAGATAGGAAATGATCTTCTTTTTAAAAAATGGAAATTACTTTAACTTTAAAAGTATCAATTCTTTAAGATCTCATATAGCACTATATTTCAATGAAGTCTAACAAAGAGCAAAATTTGAAACTTCAGGCATTTTCTGCTTTACTATAAGCTAGACATGTTCTTGGTAAACTTTAAAACAGCTGAACCAGCTTTTTGTAATTTTCCCACAGTGTTTGCTTCAAGGATGAAAGTAAGAAAGGTATCCTCCTTTGACAAAAATGTTGGTTTGCGACCACGGTTTGCATTTGTAAAAAGTTAGAACCACAGGGGGGGGGCAGCAGGTAGGGCGTTTGCCTTGCACGGGGCTGGCCTGTGCCAGCCGGGTTGGATCCCCAGCATCCCATATGGTCCCCGGGAACTGCCAGGAGTAATTCCTGAGTGCAGAGCCAGGAGTAACTCCTGAGCATTGCTAGTGTGCCCCCAAAAGAAAACTGAAAAAAAAATTAGATCCACAACCCAAATTAATTTTCATTTACTTTCTAGACTCTTGGTTGGGAAATGTGTTTGTAGGCATGTAAAAACAAACTATTCTTTTGAAGATCAACTGTACACCATGTTTATAGATGATTGCATAGTACAACAAAATAACATTGGGTTCTAGAAAAGGTAACTTGTAGGTCTTGGGAATATTTCTTGTTAGGATTCTGACAAAACAATTTATTCTCTTTTTCAGTGTCCATATATATAGGAATGCATGTATGCAAAATAACCCTTGCTTACCTAACATGCCTTAAGAGTCAAATGAAGTATAATTCTTGAGAATTATTATGTAAATAACATGAACTGGCCAAATTGTGTTATAGTGTTTACTGTTTTAGACTAATTCACTTTCAATTCATTCTTTGGTCAGAGAGTATGCTTTTATGAATATTAACAATATACTAAATTCACATTATTAATTATATCTCTTATCAACATAAATGATGAGAAAGTTGAAAAGCTATATTTGAGGGGATATTCATTAGATACGTCAAATGAATGCCAGACATTTGATGGACAACTTTGTTCAATGTCTTTGTCTCTAGTATACATTTGTTTCTTTTTAATTTTATGTGCTGTGATATTAACTGCTACATTTTAAAACCCCTAGAAACTTTGGTGAACATGAAAGAAATGTTTAGTAAATAAAAGAATAAATCTTGGAGCTGGAGAAATAATTCAATGGGTTAAGTGCATAATTTGCATACAGAAGGCCTTGAGTCAGTCCACAGCATCATGTAGTTCACTGGGTATGACTCCTAAGCACAGAATAGTGAGTGGCCTGTAATTTCTGTGGGTATAACTCTCAAACAAACAAACAAACAAAAAGGATAAATTGGGATTGAGCAATAGCACAGCAGGTAGGGGCGTTTGCCCTACATGCTGCTGACTAAGGTTAGATACCCGGCATCCCATATGGTCCCCTAGCACCACCAGGAGTAATTCCTGAGTGCAGAGTCGGGAGGAACCCCTGAGCATTGCCAAGTGTGATTCAAAATGCAAAAAAAGAAAAATAAACAAAAAGGCATAAATATTTTAGCCAAATGAGATTTAAGTTTAAATAAATTTAAACCTAATATTTAAGTCAAATCAAACAGAAATAAGTTTTGAGACTTATTTCTGTACTGGCATCTTACTGTACTGACATAGGAGATAAATGCTTCCAGAAATTTCAGAGAGGCCAATATTCATATCATAGTCTTTTATGACCAGAGGACACAAATTTTTTTCTACGTTGTGGCATCACCACTTTTCCCCCAAATACACACACACACACACACACACACACCACACACCACACACATATTTATTTCTCTTGAGTGGAACTCTGAGGAACTGTGGAGTCTGGATGTTGAAAATGACTGACCTCATGATGTGTGGGATGCTCTGGCTTCTTGCTAGGCTTATTGGGATGACGGGCCACAGCTAGGACCTGCCTAGAACTGTATATAGTGTATAAACGTGAAAGATCCTGGGAAGGACCTGATCCTAATATCCAGTACTATCTAAGACTGGCATATTTTTTTCAGGTAAAATTCAATTTTATTGGCATGCAAGAGAGCTCAGGGATTAGAATGTATGCTTTCAATGCAAGAAGCCTGAGTTCCATCTCCAAATGATCCACTGGGCTCTGCCAGGAATAAAACCTGAGAATTTATTCAGGAGTAGCCCCTGAGCACTGTAAGCAAACACACAAACACAATTAAACATTCCTAGTATGCTTCAGTATTGGTGTCATCCTCCCTTTTGCAGCCAGCATAGATATTCGTGTCAGGGTTTGTCAGAGCACCTTTACCCCTTTGTGTGGCCCAGACTTGCACACTGCTGAGCCCCCTTTCCTGGGTGTTTCAGCTAGACTAAGACTGGCATATTGTTTATAAATTATCTGTTCAAAAATGTTTAAGGAATATTGTTATATTGCTTTTGGGGTAATACCCGTCGATGCTCAGGGGTTACTCCTGGCTCTACACTCAGGGATTACTAGTGGCAGTGCTGGGGACAGGGGGGAAACCATATGGGATGCTGGGGATCAAAACCGGATCAGCAGCATGCAAGGCAAAAGCCCTACCCACTGTGCTATTACTCAGGGACCAGATTTGCCATTTGTTAAAGAGATTTTTCTCTCCCCAAGGTTATGCCTTTAAAGGCTAGCTCACTTTCAGTTACTGTTCAGTATAGACAATGTAAGACCTTAACTCCTGAATTAGTTGAGGGCCAATGCTCAAAATTTATCTCAGCTTCAGAACTTCCTGTGGGATTATTTGAGTCCTCTGTTACAACTGAATTGCAATTTTTTTCTCTTATCAACCAATCTTTAGGCCATCTGGGTAACAAATAGAGCCAGATTCCAAAAATCACAAGCCCAAGAAAATTTTCTGCATGCTACAGAAGAAGCTAACAGTGTTATAGACCCTAACTAATATGTACTGATAGGTACTGGGAGAGTATACATGGAGCTGGGAAATACTGGATTAATGGCTGGGAAATAAAGTTAAATACATAAAGTTGATCCAGCAGAAAAGTTGATCACAAGTCCGACCCGTCAGAGTCCCACCCTACAGCAGTCTTTTTTCAATCCCAACCCAGGTATGCCTGATCCAGAAACTCACATACATGGGGCAGAGCTGCTACTGTCTCTCACTGTGCCGGTAGCACAAGGAGAGGTGTCCAGCTGATCACAAGATGCCCAGGAGGGAAGGCGGGTTCTATTCCTGGCCTGCCATCCCAGCAGAGCCTCGCAAGAAGCCAGAGGAACTCCCACACCATGGGGGTCGCCATTTTCCACATCCAGACTCTCCAGCTTGTCATAGCTCCACCCAGCAGAATACCTGATCACAAGCCCGGCTTGTCAGAGTCCCACCCTACAGCAGCCTTTTTTCAAGCCTAGCCCAGGTATGCCTGATCCAGAGACTCACATACATGGGGCAGAGCTGATACCGGCTCTGCCCTCTTTGCGACTGTGTGGTTCATCAATAAATGCACAAGATAAGAGGCGACTACAAGAGTACCCCACCCGCATGGCAGAGCCTGGCAAGCTACTTGTGTCCTATTTGATATGCCAAATACAAGTAACAATTATAGACCTCATTCCCATGACCTGATGGAATGATTTGAGGCTCCTTCTGTTCCTGAAGCAAGCAGATGCCCTTGGCATGTGACAGGACCTATGGAGATATTACTGGTGCCTGCTCAAGCAAATCAAACAACGGGAAGACAAGTGATACAAGTGATACATAAAGTTATCTTGATTCAGCATGAAGGTGGAATAGTTAACTTATTAAACCTTAATAAGTGGGAGGACTCCCCTCCTTTGCAGAGTTTAATGCCAAAGAAGGACTTGATGAAATCATGTTAATGTATTACTAGGATGGCTCTTGATAGCCAAGAAGAAATGATTTACGGAACCAAAGATAGTTGATAGAACTAGTGTATTTGCTGTAGACCCTGGGATAAATCTCTAGAACTGCATGGCTACCTGAACATCCCTGAGTGTAGCTCTGCTGATCCTTAGCATATCTGGATCTGAGCAGCACTGCACTGGGTCAAGGACTGAAATGTCAAAACAACACAACAGAGCTGTTACTGGGAGTAAATTGAGTACTATGAAAACTGTA
The DNA here is from genome assembly GCA_021461705.1 of Cryptotis parvus. NCBI lineage: Eukaryota > Metazoa > Chordata > Mammalia > Eulipotyphla > Soricidae > Cryptotis > Cryptotis parvus. The sequence continues at coordinate 35,070 of JAJIBD010025274.1, forward strand.
CTTTTCTACACACCCCCAATTTTTTAATTTGAAAACATATGAATAAAAACCAGAGATGTTATAATTTCTCTAATATAAGAAAATGAAGGAATTAAAAGGCTCAGACAAGATGGCTTGATAGAGTAGATTGATATACATAAGAATGGGAAACAGCCAAATATTTTTATTCTGAAGTAGGACCTGAGAAATTATCTATTTTACTAAAGTTATGATGATATTATCAGTGGGAGGTAAAAAATTATTTCGGATGAAATGTGTATATTTATACTAAAGCAAGATTCAAGTAAATGTATTTACTTGATCTGAAATTCTTCCCCATCAACTTTAGGAAGGAGGAAAAGAAATAGTTTGTATTCACTTGGGTTAGACAACTGTAAAAATGTATTTTCTTATCTCAACTTTATGCCCTCTGAATTTTCCTCTAAAGGGACCTATGCTGTATAAATGATCTGCTGAATGTCTTGTTGATTTGTTATTCAATGACATTGTATTTATCAGATTCATCAGAAATAAGGGGCAAGTCATAGCAAGGTGTATGTGATCAAGAACGTAGGAGATAAGCTTAATGGAAATCCATGGCTACTTTATGAAAAGTTAAAACTCAGTAAAGTTTTTAGGAGTCTGAAGTATTCTGGGGCATCTTCTGCAAAAGTAATAAGAACTATTATAACTCACACTTTCCAGCACTAAAATTAAGAGGAAGCATAAAACCTGGAAGACTCTTTGGATTTGAAGGTATATTCCACACTTAGAAATACTATTAGACTAATAGTAACAAAAATAGCAATAATAATAATAATAATAATAGTTCAGCAGTAAGGGTGTTCTGTAGTAAAATTAGCTCTGCTACTATAATCCGATAGATTCTGTGACAAACTTCAGTGGGTATAAACACAAACTAGACCAGGACCCTAGGTTAGGGAAGAAGGTCATGAAAATCTGAAACTGATAATTATGCTACTTCTTTAAAATATCTGATACTGTGCTTCTGAGCAGTAGTAAGATAATGTTTAACCATTGACAGTATGTGACCTTGTGGCTGCCAGGTATAATGAGCTGGATTTTAACATAACAAATTAGAGGACTGGTCGGCTCAACTCATTCATTGTAAGATATAAGTGCTATACCTGGGATGGAGCACAACCAGTGCCAGAAGCAAGGGTGAATTGTCTGAGCAGGTGGCTCAGTTTTGCATGTCAAACACTTTTACTGCAGCAGCTCTTCTTTTTCTGCTCATACTAATAACCACATTAGGGGAGGGGAATTTCTTCCCATCTGACAAAGGAAGAAAAAGGACAAGGTTGATTTATGAATGTGTCAATTTAATAGATGAGTACCTGCCAGAAAAATGTCTCTGCTGCACAACCTCCTTATCCTCGGTGCCCCTGAATGATAACAATGAGAAGAAATACTCCCAACAGGAAGAGTTCAGGGTTTTGTACCAGATCATCCTTTTGAGTGGACCAAGTTAAGAATATTCACCAACATATGTGATGGTGGATAGCTGGCCAATGTATCCTTCAGATAAATTGAGACCTAGGGGAGTCAAATACCACAAATGATGTACTTTAAGAAGCAGCATAAGTAAGACTATTGAGTAAGTATGAAGTATTATATATTTAACTTATATGTCATGTTATTGGAGGACACCTACTAATGACGATGAGATAGAAAAAAAAGGCTTTTATCAACCATTTATATTATTGGCCATTTCAGTGATAATGGATGAAAATGGATGAAATTATTAATCAATGGAATAACCATCACATATCTTGTCTTTCTGTTGTTCATCAATTTGCTTGAGCAGGCACCAATATCATCTCTATATGTCCTGTCGCTTGCTAGTGTAGCCCAAGAGCATCTGCTCACATCAGGAAAACCAAGAGCCTCAAAAAATTTGTTCAGGTCATGCAAATGAGGTCTATAATTGTTACTGGTTTTGGCATATAAAATACGACATTGGTAGCCTGCCAAGCTCTGCCCTGCGTGTGGGATACTCTCAGTAGTAGCCTCTCAGTCCGTGTATTTACTGATGAACTGCACAGACACACGGGGCAGACACAGACCCTTGTGGCAGAGCTGCTACTGGCTCTCCGGGTGTTCGGCTGATCATGAGGCGTCGGGAGGGAAGACAGGTTTGAGCCCTGGCCCACCATCCAAAAAGACCCTTAAAAGAAGCCAGAGGACCCCCCGCAGCATGAGGGCAGCCATTTTCAACATGCAGAGTAGTAGTAGATAAGCTATAGTGCTATAATATGGAATAGCCATATAATATGGCTATTCCATATTATAGCACTATTATTATAGCCACATTATAGCCATATTATTAGGGTCCTCATTAATGATCCTCTTCATGTGCATGCTGGCTGGAAATTGTTAGTTGGACAAAACTATACAGTGACCATTTAAAAATGTTCACTTTCTTTCAAGGTATAATATGGTTTTCAATAGTATTAATAATTTTGGTGTACAAAGTTGCTCCCCTACTGGTAAAACCTCAGCTACTTTTTTGAAGTCTTTTCTAGTCTGCCTCCTCTCTTTTCTGGATATCCACTCGTTAACCTCAGTTGTCAGAGTGGAATGACCTTTTAATGTAAAGATCTTTTGAAAGTAAATATGCCAGTTTTCAGATAACAACTACAAATGAACTACTTGTACAGACAACCATTGAGAAAGGACTTTTTGAGTCGTATTGTGCTCACATCAAGTGTACTTGGGACTTACTCCAGGCTCTGCACTCAGGGATCACTTCTAGTGATAAGATTATTTAAAAGTTTACTGGTAAAGTAAACGTTTAAATACTTAGTGAAAAAAGTTACGTGGTAGCACATCCAAAAAAAAAACCTCAAGTGTTCTATAAATGTTTATTATAGACCTCATTCCCATGACCTGATGGAATGGTTTGAGGCTTATGTTCCTGGAGCTAGCAGATGCCCTTGGGCTATACTAGCATGTGACAGGATGTATAGGGATGTTACTGTACCCACTTGATCAAATCGATGATCAACAGGAAGACAAGTGAAGCAATACAAATGATTTAAAAATTGTGGGCTACCAGGTGGGATACCATGGATCATACTTTTGTCAACCTCATTGACTAGAAGAACCGTACTTACTGAGCTATTTCTCTGGCCTTAAGGACTGGAAGAACTGTACTTACTGAACTATTTCTCTGGCCTTAAGGACTGGAAGAACTGTACTAACTGTACTATTTCTCTGCCCCCTGCACGTATTTAGACACAGTGCATTTCTTGCAGCAGGGAAATTCTCCATTGTTTTATCTACAATAGTATAATACATGCATTAAAGAGCCAATGGAGTAGAAACAGTGATGGACTTACATATTATCTCTTCTGGCAACAGAAATTTGTGTATTTACTTCTACATATTTAAGGTATTTTTTGTAGAATGATACTAGTATGAATAGAGAAAGCATTTTACCAGAAGAAATGTAGTGAGTTTCAGTTCATCAAACTGAAAAGGCAGTTTCTATTTGCTTACATATACATTTCTATCTACTGGTTCCTTATGCCATGAGACCAGCAAGAAAGAAAATAGTCATTCATATTGGCAGGGATAATTAACCCTGCTACCAGTAGGAAATATATCTTTTATGCACAACAGGATTGAGAAAGAATGTCTGACACCCAGTTCATTTACTTTTCATTCTTTGATTCAAATAGAGAAATGCAGCAGTAATACCCTGAGAATTTTTTAGTGGCTAGAAACTCAGACCCCTCAGCAATGAGGGTCTCTATAATCCAACCAAGTAGACCGGTTGTACCAGGAGAGTGCTAGCCAAAGATGAAAGGTACTGAAAATGGGAGTGGAGGAGGAAGGCGATGAGTGTCAGTTGTGGCCTTGAAACTACCTACAGTGGCAGCTATGCTTCTTCCTCTATCATTCCTGTGGCAAATTTCTCTAGAAAAATAGACTAACCATAGTCCTAACAAAATTATTCCAGGATAGTAAGGCTTTTGCCATACAAAGCAAAATGATATGATACACATAATCAAACTCTACTATATATACAAAGTATACTGAAATGGGAGCAAGGTCTACCATACAAAACTTCCTTTCGAAGGAGACATCTTTTTCCCTCTGGAGGTATTAGCTGATGGTGTGTTATTTTTGTTCTTGTTTGTTATTGTTAAATAGCAGAATTTATTGTGGTGGGTGGGATTGGGTGGTGTTGAGGAGCAGGGACTGGTGGGGCCAGCCCTAAGGCTCTCAGGAGTGGAGTGCCCTCCATTTATTCAGAGTCCCATGGGTGGGGATGCATTTGACCCAACAGCCATATGGAATGAGTCGCTTCTCTGCCACCATGTCTACAAACTCATCTGTATTGATCTTAGTAAAGCCCCACTTCTTGGAGATATGGATCTTTTGACGACCAGGAAACTTGAACTTGGCCGGGCTCAGAGCCTCAATCACATGCTCCTTATTCTGCAACTGTTTGGAGCCTGAGATGGGGGCCAGTGTGAGCAGAGAGGAGCGTGCAGGGCAAAGGACGATGTCCAGAGTCCCCTAGTGCAGCCCATGCAAATCACAGGCCGCATACACTACCCAGGAGGTTGGTCTCCGTCTGCAGTCATTGCACACCAGGTCCCACAGGCAGAGAGTATGGTTGGCCTAATTGGTTGCACTAGCTGATGGTGTTTTGAAACTAATTTTTCTGTGGGAATTGGGTTTACTGAAAGTAGATATTTCTGCTACATCATGGTGTTTTCCCAGGACTGGTTGAGCAGGGGGACAACAAAGTCAAGACCATTGCCTTGTGGAATGGTTGGGATCAGTCTGCAGGGCCAACACAGAATCGAGAGTCCCTATAGGCTGATATTTTGATTAGAGTTCCTTGCAACTCCTTTTTTTTCAGCCTTTCTGTCATTACCATAAGAGCAACGTTCTGAGAGAATGTGTCAATAAATATCTGAATTAAATGACACTGCTTCTGATTTTGGGAAAGGAAACTTAGGGCCTTGTGCCCTATATTAAGAAACAATTAAACTTTTAAATCATTTGTATCACTTAACTTGTCTTCCTGTTGATCATCGATTTGCTCAAGCGGGCACCAGTAACATCTCCATACATCCTGTCACATGCGAGTGTAGCCCAAGGGCATCTGCTAGCTCCAGAAACATAAGCCTCAAACCATTCCATCAGGTCATGGGAATGAGGTCTATAATAAAGTTTTATAGAACACTTGAGGTTTTTTGGATGTGCTACCATGTAACTTTTTTCCATAAGTATTTAAAAGATTACTTTACCAGTAAACTTTTAAATAATTAAAAAAAGAAAGTTATGTGGTAGCACATCCAAAAAAAAAATTTCAAGTGTTCTCTTTTCATACTTTAAAATTTATGACCTACATATACTTTATTTATTCTATTTGAGTTAAATATTTAAAATAACCTGCTCTGTACTAGGCTCTAATCCAGCTATTGGTGTTCAGAAGAATTTAATGACAACTAATATCTGACCTGATGATTGAGCGAAAAGAGACTGTTAAATTAGCATAGTACTATGCTATGATTAATAGAGGATGTTATGAGACACCATTTTAACTGTATTATAAACCACTGAATCTTAATACATTTTTAAATAGAGAATGATGTTGTGACTGAGAGGTGGCACTTCTAATTCAGAATGTTGTCGAGTTGCAGAGAGAAATCTGCAACTTACTGAAAAAAACTAAGCCTTTTAGTAGGCTTACTGAAAAAACTAAGCCTTCAGGATATATGGAAATTATGTTGGTTAAGTAAAAGACTATATTTATGTTTAAAGACTAGGAGTGAAGGGAAACGAGGTTTGGAGGTGAGTAAGTGCTTCCTTAAAAACAAAGAGCTATGGCACAGATTATGTGAGCTATAGGAAATTTTTAGCATTCCTTGAATTACTCCAGTCAGAGGAGTTATATGATCACATCTTTATCTTGGATTTATTACTCTAGTTCAGAGGATATCGAGAAGATAGAACAGGAGGAAAATCAGTTATGATTCCTTGAACCATACTCATAAGATATGATAAGTTTAAGTACTATAATGAAAGAGATGGAGAAAAATATAATGATTAATTCCTGAGATAGAAAGGATTAAGGTGGCTAGTGGGTTAATATGGGAATCTAGGGATGTATCTTTAGTTATCCCTATATATCTATATGGGTTGAGAATAGAAGTGCAATTTAAAAAATAAGTGATTTTAGTAATGGTAATAATGGTTCATGCCAGTGTGTTTTATGTCTTAGTGGGAATTTGTAAAGGCTAAGAAATTATAGCTTTCTTTCCCGCCCGGCGGCCGGGCCCTCCCGCTGGCGCCAGCCCCATTTGATACTTCTTTTAAGAAACTGAGATGAATGTGTGATTCCGGAGATCTTGGTTTGGAGATTGTACCAAGGAATAATCTCATTTTCAGGTCAGATACAGTTGTGAGAATTAAGTGAAACTGAAATTGTGTTGAGAAAAGATAATAACATAAGTTGCCATGTTCATCCTCATGGTCTTTGCAGGATCCTCTTACAAGACATTTCTTAATAAGTTCTCTTTTCCAAAATGGAGAATCCAAAATCTCTTTCTTTAAATAGGTTTTAATTGAGGTATCATACTTTTACTGATGTCATTGTTTCATATTTGGTGTGCTGCTGTACCACAATTACAGCCAGTGTATCAAAATCCCCACACTATTACTCGAAGGTCTTTTCCCACCTCCTTTCCCAATAGCATCCTTACTTTAAATGTATTGTCCATATCACAGTGTTTTCTTCCATTTGGTATAAAATCAAATGCTATATTTCTTTTACATTCCAAAAATGAGTAAAAATGATCTGGTATGTACCTTTTTGCTTTCTAACTTACATCACTGAGAGCAATACTTTGCAGATCTAGCTAAGTTGCAGAAAATAGCAAGATTTCATCTTTTCTCAAAACTGAATACTAATATTCCATTGTGTTTTGTACAACAAGTTATTTTTCTACTCACCTGGTGTGGAAAAAACCCTAAGTTTTTTTCAGATTCTGGCTATTGTAAATGAAGGTGTGATAAACATAGATTTTAAATGACCTTTCAAATTAATGTTTGAAAGGTCATGTAAAATGTGTTCCTAATATCTGCAACATTTCTTGTTTCTGGAATTTTTATATAAACCATTCTTAGTGGTATGAGGTGATACCTCATTGTCAGGTTGACTTGAATTTGTCTAATAAGCAGTTATGATGAATATCCTTGATATTCTTGTTACTTTGCTTTATGTTTTCTTAAAAAATCTGTTTTTCTCTTATCTATCATATATTGATGGTTCAAGACTTCTTTATCTTTCCTTGGAGTTCCAATGGTAATTCATTTGGAAACTTGACGAAATATGCAATTTTCCCAAGTTGTGTTGAAATGAATAAGACACATTGTACTTATTGTTATCATTTTTAACAAGACAGAATTAAGACATTGTCCTTTATGGAATAAGAACCATTGCCTAAGAAAAACATGAATATCACATGTAGTTTTTCTAAATTCAGTGTCTTAGAGGTGGTTTGAGGTATCCTGCATGTTATAGGAAACTTGTGTTCTAAAAGTCAGTGCAGTCCCTTAACAAAGCAACATGTCAGTACATACATTAAAGATGACATTGGCTTTGCATACCAGATTGAATAGAAAGTGCATTTAATTATTTTTATTCTTTATATATATTTCTATCTCTCCATTAACATATCCCTAACAGAACTGAAAAAATAAGTCCCTGAATTGGTGGTGGGAATAGGACACTGGTGGAGGGCTGGGTGCTCGAACGCTGTATGACTGAAACCAATCATGAACATATTTGTAACTCTATATCTCACAGTGGTATAATAAAAAATTTAAAAAGTAAAACACACTATAACCATGTTACCTAAAGAATTATCTCATTTTTAGAAAAAAGTCCCTGAAATGATATCTATAGCACAATACATAGTCTTGATTTGTGAAAATTATCTGTTGTATGTTATTGCTTGAAAACAAAACTTTGCTTAAGTCTTAAAAACACATTCCAGGTCTCAAAGGTGAAATATCACAATTGGATTCGAGCTAAGAAAAAATGGAACAGTGTGCTAACAATTGTGAGTTAATGCCAACCTAGAACTGAGCATTAAATAGAGGCAAGATACCTGACAACCCTTTGTATGTTCTGTAATCCATAGTCTGGGGGGGAGGGGAAAAGATAGAAATGGAAAGAAATAAAAACCTCTGAGGGCTGGGGGGGGAGGACCGGCGTTGGTGGTGGAAGGGACTGGTGGCGGGATGTGCTGCTACACTGATGACCAAACCAAATATGAACTTTTTAATTGTATATCTTTGTAATTGTAAAAATTAAAAATTAAAAATAAATTAAAAAATTAAAAAAAACACAATTATATTTTATAAAGAGTCAATTTTCATGCTTAGATACTCTGTTTATTAATTTAATTTGGGAAGATTTTAAGTGATTTGGAAAGCTGTTTTTACTTGAAGTGAACTTATTATAAAGGTATATGTCATCCTAAGTTATTTTCATGAAGTTATGCGACAGCAGCCTTTCTAAATCCTGACTGATTCGTCTTTTTCTTTTTGACTCACCAAATTTCAGAGGGTTAGTGAGTGCATAGATGCCAATGAGGGAATCCCATTACAGTGATATACTATAAATTTACTCCAGAGACTGGTTGTTATCCTCCAGCCAAGCTCTTTTTCTTCCTCTCCTGAAGATACTCTGTTCATCTTATTTCTGAGCCAATCTTAACATTTCTCCATTCAATGCTAAAACCTTGAGGCTTGCTCTCATTTTTCTGTCTCAGTGAGACACATATTCAGAGACATCAGTATTAACTAACACTTATCAGGTTCTATTAAGTACTATTGCGAGTCAAGTCTTATTTTCATTTACGCTTGTTAACACTATTTACTTAGGTGCTGGGAAACAAATTTAGGGTCACCTGAATTCAAGATCTATGTTATGCTACTGAGCCAGCCCTATTACCTCTTTTCTCCCCCTACTAATTATTCATATTCACAACAACTGAACACATTGCACTAATGTATCATCTACTTTCATAGATGAAAAAAATGAGAACAGGAGATTAGGCAACCTTCCTTGGGCTCCTGGCTAGGAAGTAACAAAGCCAGGATAGCCCTCCTAGTTATTTCCCTCTGAGCTCACCATCTTACCTATTATCCTGTTATCCCAACTTTTATCAGTGTGAACTTTGAAAATGACCTGATGTGTGGTTTGGCTGTATAATGCAGTTGGGGGATTTGAACAAGAATGGGAGTAAAAATAGGGAAAAAAATTCTGAAGGTTGTCAAGAGTCAAACTCTCCCAGAACTTATACACCAGTGTCTCAAATGTAGAGTAAGGGAATTTCAATGGGAAAGGTGCAGCAGGAACATAGTGTGCCTAAAATTAAACTATGAATAGCTTTGTAAATCAAGAGGTCTTGATAAATTAAAACATATTTTTTCTACTTAAACTTACTGCACAGAGAAAGATAATTTTGACCTGCTTTTACGAGTACACCTCAGAGACTGAAATATAAATTCATGTGAATTAAAATTAGCATTTGTTTTCTAAAAATTCATGTAACTCTTAGAAATGATTTAGACCTTCTAAACAACATAAATTATATATGCATATTACTTCTAATTATGACTTTCCCTCTAGATTGCTGAACTTGTACACAATAGGATTTTAATTAGTCCACACCATCATGAAAGCCTAGTATGTGAGTTGAAATATGCCTGTTGTCAAGAAAATAAAGTTGTTTAAGCATTTAAAAGTATTTCAAAAAGACAGGCAAACAAATTTAAATCTAAAGATTAGTACTATGTTATATAGGTTGGAAAAAGTCGCATATTTTCTAATCTCTGTTAAATTTTGTTTGATATGTCTTTTGAAGAAATGAGTCACACAGTATTAAGTGAATCTGACATTTTCTATCATATATATAGATTATATAATTCACATATTTCTTAATTAAATAGGGACATTGTTATGTAATCATCTTTTGAAGATCTATATGCCTTCTGATGTTTTAACAACTATGATTTGCCCACTCTGAATCAGATTAGGTTATCAGCACATTTATATTTTCTTCCTTTTATTTATTTATTTATTTATTTATTTATTTTTTGCTTTTTTTTTTTGGGGGTCACACCTGGCAATGATCAGGGGGTTTCTCCTGTCTCTGCACTCAGGAATCACTTCCTGGCGGTGCTCGGGGAACATATGGGATGCCAGGGATCGAACCTAGGCTGGCATGGGCCGGTCCCATGCAAGGCAAACGCCCTACCTGCTGGGCTATCACTCCGGCCCCATTTCTTTTGGTTTTGATATGCCAAAACCAGTAACAATTATAGACCTTATTCCCATTACCTGAAGGAATGGTTTGAGGCTCTTCATGTTCCTGGAGTGAGCAGCTGCCCTTGGGATACACTAGCATGTGACAGGACATATGGAGATGTTGCTGGTGCCCGCTTGAGCAAATCCATGAACAATGGGAAAACAAGTGATACAAGTAATACCTTTTTAAAAATACAAAGAATATGCAGTACTTTTTTATGAATTTGCACTCAAAAAAATCTCTGATTATAGCATCAGGCATATACTACTGGAACTAGTATAACAGTTGGAGTTTTAGATAGTAACTACTTGAATAGGAGGATGGGTATTAGAATTTTTATTTCACTTGATCACTTGACATCTTGTTATTCATCATTTGCTCGAGCGGGCGCCAGTAATATTTCCATTTGACCCTACCACGTGCCAGTGTAGCCCAATGACATCTGGTTGCTTCAGGAATACAAAGAACCTCAGACCATTCATTCAGGGCCTTGATGAAGAAGTCTGACCATCTTGTAGGTGGGCGGCCACGTGATCTTTTGATATCCTGTGGGATCCAGACGGTAATGGCTCTAGTCCAGCGCTCATCTCCAAATCGCATTACATGTCCAGCCCATCTGATTTTCGATGATTTGGCAAACAAGGCAGCATCCCTGACTCTGGAACAGCGACAGAGGTCAGAGCTCCAGATTCCTTCTTTCACTTGAGTGAGGCATGATATTCCAAGCATAGCTCTTTCCATTCCTCTTTGAGAGACCCGAATAGCATTCTCATCCTGCTTTCATAGGGCCCAGGTCTCTGAGGAGTATGTTAATGTAGGGAGAATGGTGGAGTTGAAGAGATGTGCCTGGAGCCAGAGGTTCTTCATCTTTTTCGCTAACTCTTCGATGCTCTTGAAGGCATTCCATGCCGCTCTCTTTCCTCCTGCGCAGCTCAGGTTTTAGGTCGTTCATCATGTTGACTTCTCGACCTAGGTACACATAACTGCTGCATTCAGAGAGGTTTGTTCCATTTAGAGTGAATGGGTCCTCTGGAACTAGTTCATTTTTCATGAACATAGTTTTGCTGAGATTCATCTGTAGATCTATCATTCCACTAGCAGAAAGATAGGTGGAAAGTGGAGAGATGGAAAGATTTGTATTTATTTTTTCTTATTTATTTTAGTGCCATATCTGGAAGTGCATATGGGTTCTTCCTATTTTGTGCCTGGGGAATAATACAGTGCCAGGAACAAACATAGGTCTCCTGCATGCAAAGCATATGCTCAGTTTATTGCCTTAACTCACTATTTTTTTAAATTCTTCAGTAGTTCTAGGAATACAGTTAGTACTTCTAATACATGTATTTGAAGCACAATTTGAAGTAGTAGCCCTGTCCACCATCTGTCTAACAGTGCTGCGGTGTGACCATGGCAACAACAAAATAAAGTTTTTTAAACAATTCCAAATTTTATTTATCATTTTACAATAATAAAATTAAAAATTGTAATGTATGTAATCTGTGGTTTTTGAAAAGGCATTTTGGTTTCAAAATTTTCCCCCCCTGAGTTTCAAAGGACTTTTTTGAGGGATTTTTGTTTTTTAGGATGAAGATTCATATACAGAGTATATTTGTTGTGTCATAAGTCTAAGTAAAATTCAAGGTTGAAGGGCCATCTTGAATAATGAAGAAGTAGACCTTGGCTGTTATTACTTCTCATTGAGTTGCTGTTCCAGATTGGATGGAACAGTGATAATTCTGATAAATATAAGTCTAATTATCTTATTTTCTTAACATATCTCGGGTTTAATTTAAGCACATTGCTGAGAGCCAGGAATAAAATTTAGAATGATTTATAGACAAATAATATGAAAACTTGCTTCTTTGTTTCTATGATGGGATGGGCAAATCAATAAAGGGAATTTCTGTCAGTAAAAATATGCAGAGAAAAGTAAATTCACGAAGTATTCCTGTTTTCTGGTACATAATGAGAGGTATTTCTCACCCCACTGAGTTTCTTTCCTACATCATTAGATTTCGTTTATGCTGTTTTCATATTATTAATGTTAGTCTCACAAAATCAATTTAATGTTATTGATTTGTGATGCTTCACTTCAATTTGAAAAGCAAGTAGGTTTAGATATTTGATGTGATATTTCTTGTTTAAGTATAGTAAACATTTAAATAATTTACGTTTTTGAATCATGACTTCTATAACTCAAAACATGTTTATAAGAAAATATTTCAACAAAAAATAAAACAAGAAAATATTTTAAATATATAAAATTATTTGACTTATCAGTTTTTATTATGTATGAATTATTTGGATTGTGTCCATTTGAGTATAGATTCAGGCTTCTCATAGATTTAAATTTCTCTTAAATGACAGAAATTACACTTATACTTGTGTATGGTTTCAGTAATAAGGTACCACAAGCATGGTATTAGAAAACTACGTAAATTAATTCTCTCACAGGTACATACGCCTACTGAGACCATAATGATCAAAGACTTTAATTTCAAGACAGATTTATGATAGCCTCCCACAGGCCACGCCATGTTCAGTTTATGCTTAGTAACTAGTAGCTCACCAGATTAATATTCAGAAGACAGTATTTTGATCATCTATTTTTTCTTCACCAGATATATTGCTTGGTTTCTTGTTCTGTGTGATTAAATATAAACTCATTAGCTTACCTCTACTGTTTTAGCCTTATTTAAGGGGTTTTCTCAGGTGACCCTTGGGTACTAGCTAAACTTTTCTGTTCTAGACCATTTTAATATATCCTCCCAGTCATCACTAAGTCCTGGCATTATATTCCCCTTTCCTGACCATCAGACTACTTATTTTTTCTGCCTTTCAAAAGTAGTTGCCATTCACCTTCTATTAAGTTGAGAGAAATTAAATATCTTCCTTCTTATACTCATAATGTTCATAATACTACTTTGAGTTATCTTTTCAATAGACAATTCACACATTTGGAAGATGGGCTACTAGTCAGGAATTATGTATTGTTCATTGTTATATTTCTTTATATGTATTGTACAGAGTAGAAAATTAAAAATATCTTTCAAATATTTTTTTAAAAATCTAACAAATTATTCAGTTACATCAGTGGAGGGCATGCATTTTATTAGTTAAAGATTTTAAATTGTTTATAATTTTGCAGTTAAAGTTATGAGGTAATATAAGTTTATACAGTTTCATGTTTTATGGGTAGAGCCTCATGCTTCTTCCAAATATATGTGGCCACACCACAACCAACATCAGGATGTTGATATCCTTTTACCACATCTTAAGTTTTAAAGAAAATAGCTTGAAATAAAACTTTTCAATTCAATATTGACTTGTACATTCATTCCTTTATCCCTGCTCTACTCAGACAGACTGTTGTTTAAGAACCTGTAGCTATGTTTTTATTTTAATCACTGAATTGTTATTTCTTTTTATTGAAAATTGCATTCTAGCTTTACCTCAGGTAACTATCTTAAATTAAGAGCTTCATGGTAATTAAGGTGAAAGTTTGATTTTTGTTACCTCTTGCATATAAGTACATGTAAATTTCATTAAATGTAATTTTCATGTAGTATTATATCCTCTAGGTTCATCTATATCTGACTCAAATGACAAGAGTTAATCTTATTTTATAATGTATTAATATTTTGATAGTGTGTATATATATATGACATCTTTATCTACTCATCCCCTCTATACAAAGCAAATGTGTGTGTTTGTGTGTATGTGTGTGAGTGTGTAAGTTAAAGTTCTATTTTTATGTATACTTAAAATATAATTATAAGTATATTTTTATACTTTAAGTATAAAAATATACTTAAAACTGCTCTATCTTTTTATATATTTTTGGGGCCAGAGCGATAGCCCAGCGGGTAGAGGCGTTTGCCTTGCACGTGGCCGACCTGTGCCGGCCAGGGTTCGATCCCCGGCGTCCCCATATGGTCCCCCGCGCACCGCCAGGAGTAATTCCTGAGTGCAGAGCCAGGAGTAACCCCTGAGCATTGCCGCGTGTGACCCAAAAAGCTATATATAATATACTCTCTTTTGAGGACTATTTCAAAGCAGCTCTAATCTGGGATATGGCAATATGTACTAAAGTTTATAAGTACATAAGTTTATAAGTACATATAAGTTTGAGGGAAGTTAGGTAAGAGCAACTATGAAATAATAAGATTCTGCTAATTGTGACTAACTCAAATTATGAAACTCAAAATTTGAAACTCACAAATTTTAATTCATGTTGTTTAGACTTTAGAGTATGCCTTTGGAATGTTTTTATACATAACAATTGCCTGTTCGATTTTCCTCTCAACTGGAGGTTAAATTTACTGTCATATGCAGTTTAATTATAATTTTTCAGAGAATTTGAGAAAATCAGAGCTTTATGAACGTGTTTTATAGAAAATGCCTTTAAGGATATAAACGATAACCTCTAAATGTATGTATTGTGAGCCATGATGCGTAAGAGAAGGAAGAGAGAGTTACAGAGAGGGGGCGGAGCAAAGTGCCTGCCATAGAGGCAGGCTGGGGGGGGGGGGGGAGGGAATCAGGGGATATTGGTGGTGTAAAGTGGGCACTGGTGGAGGGATGTGTGCTGGATCACTGTATGACTGAAACCCAAATATGAATATCTTTATAATTGTATATCTCATGGTGGTATAATAAAAAAAAATTAAAAATGCTTATGATTAGATCAGTCAAATGTCTGGATTTTATAACATGGATTGTGCAGTACCTAATGTCTTTGGTGTCATCCTGTACTTTTAGGTCATTCAGTAACAAAGAATAAAAATCGTCTAATCAGTAAAAAAAATGCCTTTTAGTAGACTAATATCATTTGTGGAGAATGGAGACATATCAGTACCTATTGAAGCCTTTTAGTTTTTAAGATTTCCAAAATGGGTATAGAATGTAGAAGTAAAAGACTGTGTCACCTTCCAACTTAATCTTCTCTACTTCCCTATGGTATGAAGAAATAAATTTTACTTCCCTTGCCTCCCCAGGCACAACTCTAGAATTAAATTTTTGAGCAATTTTCTGTGATGAATATTTAATTGAGTACAATGAGAATAAGACGATGAAAAGACATCTTCAAGGAGCTTACCATTTAACGTTTATTTAAAAAATAACCTACAGAAAAATCCCATGGTGTTAAAAGTCACACAGCTCTCTGAAATATATTCACATTTATGTCCTCCATAATCAGAAATTAGTTTATACATATCGGTAGAGTAATGATATCCCTATTTAGTTATTGTTACTATTACAAGTTGTCCTTTGACTTTTCTGTAGTGTTTTTACTCAGTAAACCCTAGTCTAGGCTAGTGATTGCTTCACTAAACAATAAAGACTCAAAGGAGCCAGATTTTCAACTGGAGAAAAAAAATCACTAAAATGCTCTATTCTCAACTTTACAAAATAGAGAGAAAACAGGTAAAATTTATTGATGCTGAATTCTTTCTGCTCAACATGATAACCAGGATAATGGCCAGAAATGAAGGGGGTTCCTTTGCATAACAAGGTAAAAATATAAAATTATTAATTATGGAGACCGATGTTTTAATAGTACTTTCTCACTGATGGATTTATAACTGAAACATACATATTTAACTCTTGATTAGTCTTTGATTTGATCAATGATTATTTCATGCATGTAGCTCGTTATATTGAAGTTCTGTTTTAGACTGATGTTTTAAAGGAATGCTATTAAACTATTAGTATTGAGGGCTGGAACAGCAGGCAAATTATTTGCTTTGATAGCAGCCAATCTGAGTTAGATCCTAACACCCAGTATGTTCCTCTGAACACTGCCAGGTGTCAATCCTTAGCCAGGTGTAAACCCTGAGTGTAGCTGGGCATGGCCTGAAACACACACACACACATTTGGATGCAGGTACCTGTCAAAAATATAAAATAGATGAAAGCAAAGCCAATAGTATAAAATTAATTTTCACAGAGGTAACGGTACAGTAGTTCAACCTGTGACACCTACAGTTGTGACCCTCTAGAGCTCCAAACATCACTTGGTGTCCCTGATAATCTTGCACATTTCAGGGCTTGATCAGCTTTGCACTCTTGACTCCTACACTGAAAAACTGACCCATTTGCTGCTGGGAATGTCCCCTGGAGATCTTGAGGATGCTTGGGAGTCTTCCAGATTATTTCTCACATAATCATTGTAGTAAAAGTATAACAGAATGATAGCAAATGACAATAGATATCATTATCCCCAATTATAAAAGACATTTGACAGACATATATTGGCTGACCCCCACCTTAATTGGTTCTGGGTCTTTGCTACTTAAGGCATTTACATGTCTTTTTAAAAAATATTTTATTATACCACAGTGAGATATACAATTACAAAGATGTTCATATTTAGGTTTTGGTCACACAGTGTTCCAGCACTCATCCCTCCAGCAGTGCCCATTTCCCACCAACAATGTCCCTGATTCCCTCCCCGTCCCCTAGCTTACCTCTATTGCAGGTTCTTTATCTCTTTTCTCTCTTTCTTTTCTCTCTCTCTCTCTCTTTCTCTATTCCTTCTCTTACACAGTGTGGATCGCAATACATACATTTAGAGGTTATCATGTGTATCATTTTGCCTGTATTCAATGCTCAGTTCTAGTCTAGTATTATCACTTTTGACAATTATTAGCACACTGTTCCGCTCTGTGTCTTACCTAACCTCTGTCTCCCACATGTTTGTGGTCGATTCTACCTTTGAAAAGACCTCTTGATCCATGTTTTGCCTAACCTTGGATATTGGTATCATAGTGTATATATATATAGTGTATATACATATATATACATATTGTATATACATATATATACATATATATGTATATACATATACATACATATATATGTCATGCAAAATAAATGCAGATACTTATAGTAGAGTGGAAGGGTACAAAATTAATATCCAAAATTCAGTGGCTTTTCTATATACAAATAAAGAAAGAGAAGAAAGGGATATTAAGAATTCACATTTGTGCCACAGAAAATCAAATACCTAGGAATCAACTTAACCAAGTGTATAAAGGACCTGCACAAAGAAAACCACAAGACACTGCTTCAAGAAATAAAAAGAGGACATGAGGAAATGGAAACACACACACTGCTCATGGATTGGGAGAATTAACATTGTTGAAATGATAATACAGAGACCAGCCATAGCATGCAGAGCCTCAGATGCAACGGGAGAGCTGGCACCCAGCTATTCCCTAGCCCAGCTGACCATGAAGCTTGCAGGAGAACAGATGGGTTTTGGGTGTTGGCCCATCACCTCTGGGTGGCCCCGAAGCAGCCAGATGAGACTCGACCACCACAATAGCTGCCATTTTTGCTGTCTGGACTCTGAGGAACATCAGAACCCTCCCAGGAGAGGTGCTGATCTCAAGACCAGATTAACAGAGTAGCTGAGTTCGAGCCCAGGTAGGCGGCTCCCAGAAGTGGAAGTCACCAGACATTCATCAGATGGAGCAGGGGCCACCCCCTCCCCTCTATATCTTGTCCCAAATCCTGATGGCCTCTTCCAGTAATGCCCCGGGTAGATCAAACATAGCATGCAGACCCTAGACGCAACAGGGAGAGCTGGCACTCAGCTATCCCCTAGCCCAGCTGACCATAAGCTTCCCTAAGTCCATCAAACTAGTGGAACCAATCATGTCCTAGAATATACTACATTCCACGATGTGAGAAAGGTAGGCAGGAGGGAGAGATAGAGAGAAAGAGAGAAAGGAGATACACAACTTCCCATGGAGGTGGGCTGGGGGGGGGGGAAATGAGGACATTGGTGATGGGAGATGTGCACAGTGGAGGGATGGGTGTTGAAACACTGTAGAACCAAAACTCAAACATGTGCATCTTGTAATCGTATGTCTAAAGGTGGTGTAATAAAATAATAAAAAGAGGTAATACTCCCTAGAGCTTTGTACAGATTCAATGAGGTCCCTATAAGGATACCCATGACATTCTTCAAAGAAATTGACCAAACACTTCTGAAATTTGTATGGAATAATATACCCCCCCACTGATAGTTAAAGCAATCCTTGGGAAAAAGAAGAAGGGAGGCATTGCATTGCCCAACTTCAAATTGTACTACAAAGTAGTAGTAATTAAAACAGCATGGTATTGGAATAAAAAGAGACATGAAGACCTATGGAATAGACTTGAGTATCCTGACACCTGTCCTCCAACATGTGATCATTTAGTCTTCGATAAAGGAGCAAAAAAGTGGGAAATGGAGCAAGAAAAGCCTGTTCAACAAGTGGTGCTGGGAAAACTGGGTAGCTGCATGTAAGGGAAAATGAAATTGGGTCTCTAAGACCATGCAAAAAAATCAGAACAAAATGGGTTAAAGATCTCAATATCAGACCTGAATCCATAAAGCACATTGAAGAAAACATAGGAAAAACCCTTCTCGACATTGAAGCTAAAGGCATCTTCAAAGATGAAGCACCATTAACAAAGCAACTAGAAGCAAAAATAAACATATGGGACTATATGAAACTAAAAGCTTCTGCATCTCAAAAGAAACAGTGATCAGGATAGAAAGAGAGTCCACAGAATAGGAAAGAATATTCACCCTATACCCATCTATCAGGGATTAATATCCAGGATATCACAGGCATTGGTAGAACTTTTACAAGAAGAAAACAGCCAACCTAATTAAAGTATGGGGAGAAAATGAACAGAATAGTTGACAAGGAAGAAATTCAAATGGCCAAAATGCATATGAAAAAAATGCTCAGCGTCATTAATCATCAGAGAGATGAAAATCAAAACAACAATGAGATATCATCTCACACCACAGAGACTGGCACACATACAAAAGAGCAAGAACAACAAGGGCTGGTGTGGATGCGGGAAAAGGGTACTCTCATCTATTGTTGGTGGGAATGCCGGCTGGTACAGCCTTTGGGGAAAAAATATAGACATTCCTACAAAGAATAGAAATTGAGCTCCCATTTGACCCAGCCTTACCACTCCTGGGAATATACCCTGGGAAGTGAAAAACACACAGTGGAAAAACCATATGCACTTTTATTTCCAATAGTAGCACTACTCACAATAGCCAGAATCTGGAAACAACCAGAGTACCCAAGAACTGATGACTGGATAAGAAACTTTGGTACATCTAAACACTGGAATACTTTGCAGCTGTTTGAAACAAAAGGATGAAACAAGGAGGGCCTGATAAAATTTCAGGGCCCGTCTTAAGCAGCCAAAACGGCAAGAAGGACTAAAATGACAGTCTGTGCTTTCAATGCACGTACACTGGCAACAGAAGCATATATCGAGGACCTGATGGTGCAAGTGCAAAGATCAAGTATGACATTATTGGTCTGACTGAGAGCGGGGGTGTCAATCGATCACGCTGTTTTTGACACTGGAGAAGAACTGTTCCTCGAACATACGATGAAAGAAGCATTGGTGGTATCGGTGTCCTTGTCAACATGAACATGGCCGCGGATATTGATTCATTTGAGTGCCTAACAAACCGGATAGGACGATTGCACTTGAAGAGTGGCCCACTGCCAGAAGTTTCTATCTTCGTTGTCTATACACCAACATCCACATACAATGAAGAAGAAATTGAGAAATTCTACATGGAACTGGAGGAGTTCTATAAAAAGGATCACAACTTCTACAAAGTCATAGTTGGTGATTTTAATGCCAAGGTAGGACTGAGAAGATTGACTGGAAGAACTCCACATTGGGACCCATGGCCTAGAATGGAATGAACAGGGTGAGAGACTATCTGAGGTCAACATGTCCACCAAGACCATTCATGGAACTCAGAGTTCCAGAAGTCTGATCGAAACGTTGGATATGGGAATCCGGCTGTGGACAGTTCCACAATGAAATTTACCACAAAATCTTCAATTGATGTTTTTTCTGACCAATGTTGCTGTAGTCCCAAAATTCCAAACAGGATCAGACCACCATCTCCTTTGTGCAAAATTCTATTTCCCACAACGGGGAGAAAGGCTGCAAAGTTTAAGAAGAGAACTGCCAGAACGACCACAAATGGGAACTCGTTGGCACCTCTGCGGCAACATGGGAAGATACAATCATTGATGACATCGATGAAGAACACAACCAACTGGTCAGCACCTCCATGATTGTGCGAAGAATACCGAGAGAAAAAGCCACAAAAAGGACGCCTGTCTTCAAAAACCTCGAGCTCATTCGCCAACGTGGCAAGGCACAAGCCTCAGGCGACCAAATGCTAACATCCAAGCTTGCAAAGAGTACAGAGAAGCTATAAAGGAAGACCTCAAGAGAGAAGAGCGAAATACTGAAGATGCAGCAGAAGCCGGGGAAAAGCATTCCCAATGCCTGCCAGTCCTTTCCAACTATAAGAGCAAGATGATTGTCCTCCAATGCCCTGATGAATCTATCACATCTTCCAGAAAGACAGTGGAGAAGATTATCCATGACTTCTACTCAGATCTCTTTGATAGCCACATCCACCTGCCCATAGACCAAATTCCACAGGATGGATATATTTTTCCCAATGTTCTCCCTTCTGAAATCAAATTGCCATTTTTGTCAGTATGGCGAAACAGCACCAGGCCCAGACAGAGTCAGACCGAACACCTGAAAATCTGCCCTCAGTACTCATCAATACACTGGATAGGCTCTTCACATGCTACCTGTCTGATTGCAAGATGCCCTCCCATTGGAAATCAGCAGGATATTTCTACATTCACATAGGGAGACATTCACGTATATTGACAACTATCGCCCATCTGCCTGTTGTCGGAACATGATTGGTATGT
This sequence comes from Cryptotis parvus, assembly GCA_021461705.1. NCBI lineage: Eukaryota > Metazoa > Chordata > Mammalia > Eulipotyphla > Soricidae > Cryptotis > Cryptotis parvus. The sequence continues at coordinate 56,197 of JAJIBD010025274.1, forward strand.
CATCCTGAACAGGATCGGCAGAAATTAGACGAAGCGGGCAACCATGCGAGCAAACTGGCTTCTGAAAAGGATCTCGCACAATCAAAACATATCCACAAGTAACCAAGTCATTGGGGTTTGTAGGGAGTTCAAGATGCTACTCTGTCTCATGGAACATTGATTTAAAAGAAAGCTTTGTTTTGTAAGTGACTAGCGGTCATCGAAGCCCCTAGCCAAACATGGCATCCCAAACCCAATACATCAAAGATCTTCGTGAGCTCTATTACAGATTTTCCAACGGGGATCTCACCATTCTAAAAGAAGTGATCACTTGATCA
>JAJIBD010025275.1:0-131910 GCA_021461705.1 Cryptotis parvus
GCATTGCATTGCCCAACTTCAAATTGTACTACAAAGTAGTAGTAATTAAAACAGCATGGTATTGGAATAAAAAAGAGACATGAAGACCTATGGAATAGACTTGAGTATCCTGACACCTGTCCTCCAACATGTGATCATTTAGTCTTCGATAAAGGAGCAAAAAAATGTGGAAATGGAGCAAGAAAAGCCTGTTCAACAAGTGGTGCTGGGAAAACTGGGTAGCTGCATGTAAGGAAAATGAAATTGGGTCTCTAAGACCATGCAGAAAAATCAGAACAAAATGGGTTAAAGATCTCAATATCAGACCTGAATCCATAAAGCACATTGAAGAAAACATAGGAAAAACCCTTCTCGACATTGAAGCTAAAGGCATCTTCAAAGATGAAGCACCATTAACAAAGCAACTAGAAGCAAAAATAAACATATGGGACTATATGAAACTAAAAAGCTTCTGCATCTCAAAAGAAACAGTGATCAGGATAGAAAGAGAGTCCACAGAATAGGAAAGAATATTCACCCTATACCCATCTATCAGGGATTAATATCCAGGATATCACAGGCATTGGTAGAACTTTACAAGAAGAAAACAGCCAACCTAATTAAAGTATGGGGAGAAAAATGAACAGAATAGTTGACAAGGAAGAAATTCAAATGGCCAAAATGCATATGAAAAAATGCTCAGCGTCATTAATCATCAGAGAGATGAAAATCAAAACAACAATGAGATATCATCTCACACCACAGAGACTGGCACACATACAAAAAGAGCAAGAACAACAAGGGCTGGTGTGGATGCGGGGAAAAGGGTACTCTCATCTATTGTTGGTGGGAATGCCGGCTGGTACAGCCTTTTGGGGAAAAAAATATAGACATTCCTACAAAGAATAGAAATTGAGCTCCCATTTGACCCAGCCCTACCACTCCTGGGAATATACCCTGGGAAGTGAAAAACACACAGTGGAAAAACCATATGCACTTTTATTTCAATAGTAGCACTACTCACAATAGCCAGAATCTGGAAACAACCAGAGTACCCAAGAACTGATGACTGGATAAGAAACTTTGGTACATCTAAACACTGGAATACTTTGCAGCTGTTTGAAACAAAAGGATGAACAAGGAGGGCCTGATAAAATTTCAGGGCCGTACTAAGCCAAAACGAAGAAGGACTAAAATGACAGTCTGTGCTTTCAATGCACGTACACTGGCAACAGAAGCATATATCGAGGACCTGATGGTGCAAGTGCAAAGATCAAGTATGACATTATTGGTCTGACTGAGGCGAGGGGGTGTCAATCGCATCACGCTGTTTTTGACACTGGAGAAGAACTGTTCCTCGGAACATGCGATGAAAGAAAGCATTGGTGGCATCGGTGTCCTTGTCAACATGAACATGGCCGCGGATATTGATTCATTTGAGTGCCTAACAAAACCGGATAGGACGATTGCACTTGAAGAGTTGTGGCCCACTGCCAGAAGTTTCTATCTTCGTTGTCTATACACCAACATCCACATACAATGAAGAAGAAATTGAGAAATTCTACATGGAACTGGAGGAGTTCTATAAAAGGATCACAACTTCTACAAAGTCATAGTTGGTGATTTTAATGCCAAGGTAGGACTGAGAAGATTGACTGAAGAACTCCACATTGGGACCCATGGCCTAGAATGGAATGAACAGGGTGAGAGACTATCTGAGGTCAACATGTCCACCAAGACCATTCATGGGAACTCAGAGTTCCAGAAGTCTGATCGAAACGTTGGATATGGGAATGCGCTGGTGGACAGTTCCACAATGAAATTTACCACAAAATCTTCAATTGATGTTTTTTTTTCTGACCAATGTTGCTGTAGTCCCAAAATTCCAAACAGGATCAGACCACCATCTCCTTTGTGCAAAATTCTATTTCACACAACGGGGAGAAAAAGGCTGCAAAGTTTAAGAAGAGAACTGCCAGAACGACCACAAATGGGAACTCGTTGGCACCTCTGCGCAACATGGGAAGATACAATCATTGATGACATCGATGAAGAACACAACCAACTGGTCAGCACCTCCATGATTGTGCGAAGAATACCGAGAGAGAAAAAGCCACAAAAGGACGCCTGTCTTCAAAAACTCTCGAGCTCATTCGCCAACGTGGCAAGGCACGAGCCTCAGGCGACCAAATGCTAACATCCAAGCTTGCAAAGCAGTGCAGAGAAGCTATAAAGGAAGACCTCAAAAGAGAGAAGCGGAAATACTGGAAGATGCAGCAGAAGCCGGGAAAAGCATTCCCAATGCCTGCCAGTCCTTTGCCAACTATAAGAGCAAGATGACTGTCCTCCAATGCCCTGATGAATCTATCACATCTTCCAGAAAGACAGTGGAGAAGATTATCCATGACTTCTACTCAGATCTCTTTGATAGCCACATCCACCTGCCCATAGACCAAATTCCACAGGATGGATATGTTGTTCCCAATGTTCTCCCTTCTGAAATCCAAATTGCCATTTTGTCAGTATGGCGAAACAGCACCAGGCCCAGACAGAGTCAGACCCGAACACCTGAAAAATCTGCCTTCAGTACTCATCAATACACTGGATAGGCTCTTCACATGCTACCTGTCTGATTGCAAGATGCCCTCCCATTGGAAATCCAGCAGGACATTTCTACTATTCAAGAAGGGAGACATTCACGATATTGGCAACTATCGCCCCATCTGCCTGTTGTCTGAACATGATTGGCATGTCATCCTGAACAGGATTGGCAGAACATTAGACGAAGGGCAACCATGCGAGCAAACTGGCTTCTGAAAAGGATTCAGCACAATCAAACATATCCACACAGTAACCAAGCTCATTGAGGTTTGTAGGGAGTTCAGGATGCTACTCTGTTTCATGTTCATTGATTTAAAAGAAAGCCTTTGTTTCTGTGGAGACTGAAGCGGTCATCGAAGCCCTAGCCAAACAAGGCATTCAAACCCAATACATCAAGATCCTTCGTGAGCTCTATTACAGATTTGCCACGAGGATCTCACCATTCTACAAAGAAGTGATCACTTGATCACTTGACATCCCATCATTTGCTGGAGATGGGTGCCAGTAATATTTCCATTTGACCCTATCATGTACCAATGTAGCCCAATGGCATCTGTTTGCTTCAGGAATACAAAGAGCCTCAAACCGTTCATTCAGTGTCTTGACGAAGAAGTATGACCATCTTGTAGGTGGGTGGCCACATGATCTTTTGATATCCCGGGGGATCCAGTCGGTAATGGCTCTAGTCCAGGGATTGTCTCCAAATCTCATTACATGTCCAGCCCATCTGATTTTCAGTGCCTTGGTAAGCGAGACAGCGTCCCTGACTCTGGAACAGTGACAGAGGTCGGAGCTCAGGATTCCTTTCTTCACTTGAGTGAGGCGTGATATTCCAAGCATAGATCTTTCGATTCCTCTTTGGGAGACTCGAATAGCATTCTCATCCTGCTTTTGTAGGGCCCAGGTCTCTGAGGCATATGTTAACGCAGGGAGAATGGAGGAGTTCAAGAGATGTACCTGGAGCCGTAGGTTTTTTGTCTTTTTTGCCTATTTCTTCGCTGCTTTTGAAGGCATTCCATGCCGCTCTCTTCCTCCAGTGCAGCTCAGGTTTTAAGTCATTCATCATGTTGACTTCTTGACCTAGGTACACACAGCTGCTTCATTCAGAAATGTTTGTTCCATTTAAAGTGAATGGGTCCTCTGGAACTAGTTCATTTTTCATGAACATAGTTTTGCTGAGATTCAGCTGTAGACCTCTCTTTCCACATTCTCGTTCGAAGTCAGTCAGCATTTGTGCCACTTGGCTAATGTTTGGTGTTATTAGAACGATGTCATCAGCGAAGTGGAGGTGGTGTAGTGGGTTCTGATGAGGGGGTGTCCGGATGTGGAAAATGGAGGTCCTCATGGAGTGGGGGGGTCGTGTGACTTGTTGTGAGGCTCTGCTGGGGTGGCGGGTCATGGCTAGAACCTGCCATCCCTCCCGGGCACCTCATGAGCGGTTGGGCACAGTGAGAGTCCCATGTCTCTGCCCCATGTCTACCACTGAATATCCACACAAACTATGTTCTTCGAATCTTAGATGTAATCCTTTATATTAGGCCCTGCTCTGAGAGGAAGGTTGCATTTTAGGCCTGACTTTTGCATTTGTTAAGCCTGTACCAGAGGTGTGTTTCACCTGGAGATTTGCATGACAATGCTTGTTTTTGACTTTGCACTGGATTTTTTGGTTTTGTCTGTAGGTCATTGACCCCAGAGTTGATCAGGGAACTCCAACCCTTCTATTGTTAGGATTCCATGTGTCTCCTCCACAACATGTTTCTGTATTTTTTAATTTGGAGCCCATACCCAGCTGTATTAAGGGATTATTCCTGGCTTTGTACTTTGTGATCACTTCTAGCAGTGTTTGCGTCCATAATCAGTGCCAGGGATTGGACATGGGTCATCTATATGCAAGGCATGCATCTTAACTCTTGAACTAACTCTACTCACTGACCATTTTGGAACAAAATATTAAAACATTTTTGTAAGTTAAATTAATGTAATTTCAGTAAAAATAAAAAAATAAATTTTGTGGCTTAGTGTTTTATTTACTATATATTAAATGTTAAATACTGCGCTATTTATTTATGGTCTATTTATCTTCATATTTACTTTATGTAGTTCTTTACTATAATAAGTGATAACTTGTGTACTTATTACAGTACACAAAGCTTATCCATATTAGAATAAGAATTCTATTAAATATCTTAATGTGATCATGAATTAAAAAAGGAATTTAACCTACTTTCATTTTCTAATATAGAATTTATTTATAAGTTCCTCTTTGCTGGTTATATTTGAGAATAATGTTAATATGAAGAATGGGTGCTTTCTTTCTGCCTTTCCATTTGCAAAATTGAGATGAAACATTTTTAATGATATGTTTATTCCCTTTTTTACTTCAGAAGAGATAATTACTCCCTACTTCTTCTTGTATTCACCAATGGCTTAACCACAACATGTTATCTGAAAATTCCTTAGCTTTATGTTCTCCAGTGATGTTCCCCACACACAAGTAAAACAAGAATATGCTTAAGGCTTACTATCTACAATTATACAACATCTCTACCATATTGTTTGGAAATCAGAGTCAATTAAGGGAAAATAGATTAAGAAAAATAGATATGAAAGTTCTAGGTAATTTTATTAGTATGGGGTTTTAAATAGTATCAGTTGTTCATCGATTTGCTCGAGTGGACACCAGTAACGTCTCCATAAGTCCTGCCACGTGCTAGTGTAGCCCAAGGGTATCTTCCCACTCCAGAAACATGAAGAGTCTCAGACCATTTGTTCAGGTCATGGGAATGAGGTCTATAATTGTTACTGGTTTTTGGCATACCAAATACAACACAGGTAGTTTGCCAGACTCTGCTGTGCAGTGGGATACTCTTGGTGTAGGCTCTCAGTTTGTGCATGATGAAAAATGAAGCAGAGGAAGGGGACAGAGAACAATGCAGGTGGGGAAGCCCAGTGGTGAACAGTATTAGGAAATTAATTTGTTTTATCTTTGTGTCTACCTGTTTATTTATCCATACATTTTTCTCTCTTTCTATGGGTACAATATCAACATTTATACTTGTACTACTGAATCTCTTTCCATGAGGATGTGATTGTACTAATGGAATTAACTGTCTTGTTGAGACAAACAATTAATAAGTGATACTTGAAATATGAATAGATGACCTGTGCAGTAAAGGAAATGATGCGGAGAGATTTTGTTTTTCTCAATCACCCTGTTGACTAGGAGTCTAGACTTCTTACTCTTAATGTGGTCTGTGCCTAAAGATCTTTAAGGTAACTTTAATTTTTCTTTTCATTTTTACCTATAGAATGATCTTCATATATTTGCATACCTGCAGTTTTATCTTGCAGACCTCTCCCTGCAAGAATCTTTTCAGTGCTTACTGAGCAGATACTGTATCACCATTCAGAAATTAACAAAAACATAACTCTATCCGGGGAAGAAAATCAAATCCAATTTGATTACAGATAAGTTTTACGGTGCCAGTTGATCGGAAAATATGATGGGATAGAGAAGTCTTTGTAAATGAAGTAATGAAACAGGAGAAATAAGCACATAGAAATAATAGAATTCAAGATAGCAAAAGAAGCCCAATAGACATAATGAAGAATAATAGAAATAATAGAAGAATTTTGATATTTTATAAACAAGACATGTTTTTTAAATATACTATGTCTGTTGGAAAATAAAAAGCAGAAAAATCAATAGGAGAGGATGATTTGGGAATATAGGATGTGAATAGAAAGAAGCTCTGAAAGATTTCGGTCAGACTCTTCTGCAGCTGCCATCCATCAGTTGAGAGCATTAGCTTTCCTTTACCGTAGTTGTAAGAGTTAGATTTTTGGATATACTTTGACTTCTCTAGCTTTTCGGGGGGTAAAAGCATACTCTGTGGTGTATTATATAGTCACTTTAAAAACTGCTCTTCAGAATCTACTTAGTGCTCCAGATGATTTGAGAATGTGATGCAGGTGGTAGACCACATTCTTTGTGTGGCGGAGGGGGATCTGGTCCAAGAGCACTGTGACCACTGCCATTTAAAAAAAGACAACCTTTTAATGTATGTTCTGTAATCCATAGTCTGGAGGGGAAGGAAAAGAAAACGAGAGAGAAAAGGGAAAGAAATAAAGAACCTGCCATGGAGGTGGGCTGGGGAAGGGGGAGGGAACCGGGGATGTTGGTGGTGGGAGATGGGCACTGGTGGCGGGACGGGTGCTGGAACACTGTATGACCAAAACCCAAACATGAACTTTTTAATTGTATATCTTTTTATTTGTATATCTCACGGTGGTATAATAAAATACTTAAAAAAAAAGAAGAGCTCTTTGGATACTATTTGTTGCTTTTGTTCACTGCTAAGATGGATAAGTCTGATAACAGATAAGTTTTCTGGTTCTTTATTTATCATTGAACTAATAGGCATAATAGTTACAATATAATACTAAACAAAAATATTGAAATCAACACTATGGAAAATTGCATCTGAGTTTTTTATGTTGTCACCTTGCTCAATAACTGTGTCCTAACACCAATAAGCCAAAACATGCCTTCATGTCACTTTACACATGTAGACTATTTTCTTTTATTATGACTTGCCAGTTTTCTTATTGTTTTCTCTGTACTATAGCACTAATCTTTGTCAGGTGGTGGCTGTCACATAATCTCCATTTTTAGATGCTTCATAAAACCCACTGAGGTGATATGCATTTTTCCACAGTGTGGGTGGAATTTTTTTCCCCTTCATATTTTGTTTCTTCAGTGGAAGAGAGTGTTCTGTCCTCTTTGACAGCTGGACAAGGAGCACTTGCAATCTCATTTCACTCTCAGTGTTTTCTACCTTCACAACATGAATAAAAAATTCAGGTGGTTGACTTCCAAAAAATGTTTCTTGTCAAGTTCCCTGTCAGAATTTTAGAAGTCAGGGAGAAACTCTTTTTAGTTGTGATTTTCTATAATCTTCTTTCTGAAGTGTGAATTATGATTTTATTCTTTCTAAAGTTTATTTTCTCCATATCCTAGAGCTGGGAACAAAAGGTAGCTCAATTCTGTTTTGTGCTTAGTTTGATATAGAGGGTATTCTTTCTAGCAGTGAAATCTCAGTATTGATTTTATCAACAAAGTTGTCATGAGATTGATTTTGCTACTAGAACTTTAGATTATTAATGTGATACTTGAAATTGAACTCTTATTTGTTGAGTGTACTAAGGACAATTTTTAGGAATTAGTTTTTTATAATAATTTTTTTTTTACATTATTGTATGTTACATACAGGGCTTTTTATTGATCTGACAACTAAGGAAAAGAAATGCAGAGTTTTCTCACTATTTTTTTTATTTTTTTCCTTTTCTTTTTGTTTGTTTTGTTTGCTTTGGGTTTTTCCTGGCTGTGCAACCACTCCTAGTGGGCTCCAAGAACTCTAGAGGATGCTTGAGATCAAACCCTGGTCCGGCATTAACAAGGGAAGCACCCCTACATGCTGTACTCTCACTCCAGCCCCAAAAGTCTTATATTTTTAACCCATAATTTTGATTCTGAAAATAAATAATTTAATAATTGTTATAGAAAACAAATATTAAGGACAGCAGCTGACTCAGAAAAAGCTATTAAACAAAAGTCAGCAATTATGATAAATCTTAAATACATATTATCGGATAATCATTATGTTGATAATTAATGTCATCTTAAATGAACAATTATTGTAAAATGAAAATGAAACATTGGAAATTTTCTGAAATTAGCTTTTTAAACTTCACTTGTCTTCCCGTTGATCATCGATTTGCTCTAGCGGGTACCAGTAGCATCTCCATATGTCCTGTCACATGCTAGAGTATCCCAAGGGCACCCTGCTTGCTCCAGGAACATAAAGAACCTCAAACCATTCCATCAGGTCATGGGAATGAGGTCAATAATTGTTACTGGCATTTGGCATATCAAATATGACACGGGTAGCTTGCCAGTCTCTGTTATGCAGATGAGATACTCTTGTAGTCACCTCTAAAACTTTTTTAACTTACCTGAAGTATTTTTTTCCCTGTATCCTTCTCTACTTTAAACTCTAAATTTCAGTGAATTTGTTTGTTACTCCAATTTGGGCTAGTTGTGATTATCTCTAAATCCATAATATAATTTGTGATGAAGGAGATTAGAAAATGGTAATGAATACTTGCTATCTTCAAACCTGATTTTGTTAGTACTTATGTGAATTTGAACAAGTGTTTTCATTTCTTTTTTTCACTTATGGTACTTTGATGTATGAGATTAAAGGTGTTGTGATGTATGAAATTGTTATTTTATGTTTAGATTTAAAATATTTACTATATACCACTGACCACCAAAGTGGCCATATCCCTCAACCACTCTCTGTAGGTTCCATTGGACCAAATCCTCCCTTCCTAAAACCTCCTTCCCTTCCTTGTCAAATTCATTTTGTTTGACTGCATCTTATGGTCTGCTTTTCACTGGCCATTGTCTATTCCCTGCTTTGTTTCTTTATCCTACACATACGAATGATATCATCTGATATTTGCCCCTAGTCCTGATTCACTTCACTAATAACATCCTCGCTTCCATATTAATCGTAGCAAATGTAAGTTTATCTTACTTTACATCTTATAAGATATGCAATATTTTCCTTTCAGTAGAATGTCTTTTTATTTTATCCACAGTTTCTTTCACATTGCAAATGCATTTTAGCATGATACAATTCAAGTTGCTTATTTATGCTTTTTACTTATTTTTTCTAATGGAGTCAGAATATTGAAGTAATTGTAATTTCTCCCCTTTTTCATGATTTATTTTTTTTTTAATTTTTTTTATTTTTAAAATTACAAAGATATACAATTAAAAAGTTCATATTTGGGTTTTGGTCAAACAGTGTTGCAGCACCCATCCCGCCACCAGTGCCCATCTCCCACCACCAACATCCCCGGTTCCCTCCCCACTCCCCAGCCCTGCTCCATGGCAGGTTCTTGATTTCTTTCCATTACTCTCTCTTTCTCTTTTCCTTCCCCTCCAGACTATGAATTACAGAACGTACATTAAAGGGTTGTCATGTGTATCTTTTTGCCTCTATTTAATGCTCAGTTCTAGGTTGGCATTAGTACCCTCAACAATTGTCAGCACACTGTTCCATTTCTGTCTTACCTAGCCTCTGAATCCCACACGTTTGTGATAATTTCCACCTTTGACAGGACCTCCTGATACATGTTTCACTTGATCTTGGATATTGGTATCATAATATGTACCTATATATTTATGTTATGCAGATAAATGCAGTCATTCTGTATCTGTCTCTCTCCTTCTGGCTAATTTCGCTCAACATAATCTTCTCCATGTCCATCCATTTATAGGCAAATTTTATAACTTCATTTTTCCTAACAGCTGCATAGTATTCCATTGTGTAGATGTACCAAAGCTTCTTTATCCAGTCATCGATTTTTGGGCACTCTGGTTGCTTCCAGATTCTGGCTATTGTGAATAATGCTGCTATGAACATAAAAGTAGGGATGGTGTTTCCGCTGCATATTTTTGGCTTCCCAGAGTAGATTCCCAGGAGTGGTATCGCTGGGTCAAATGGGAGTTCAATTTCTAGTCTTTGGAGGAAAGTCCATATTGTTTTCCAGAAAGGCTGTACCAGCCGGCATTCCCACCAACAATGGATGAGTGTCCCCTTTTCCCCACACCCACGCCAGCACTTGTTGTTCTTGTTCTTTTGAATGTGTGCCAGTCTCTGTGGTGTAAAGTGGTATCTCATTGTTGTTTTGATTTGCATCTCTCTGATGATTAGTGATGATGAGCATTTTTTCATATGTTTTTTGGCCATTCGAATTTCTTCCTTGCTGAAGTTTCTGTTCATTTCTTCTCCCCATTTTTTGATGGGGTTGTTTGTTTTCTTCTTGTAAAGTTCTACCAGTGCCTGATATATCCTGGATATTAACCCCTTATCGGATGTGTATTGGGTGAATATTCTTTCCCATTCTGTGGACTGCTTTTGTATCTTAGTCACTGTTTCTTTTGAGGTGCAGAAGCTTTTTAGTTTCATGTAGTCCCATATGTTTATCTTTTCTTCTAGTTGCTTTGTTAGTGATGTTTCATCTTTGAAGATGCCTTTAGCTTCAATGTCATGGAGGGTTTTTCCTATATTTTCTTCAATGTACTTTATGGATTCAAGTCTGATATTGAGATCTTTAATCCATTTTGATCTGATTTTTGTGCATGGTGTTAGACACAGGTCCAAATTCATTCTTTTACATGTCGCTGCCCAGTTTTCCCAACACCACTTATTGAAGAGGCTTTCCTTACTCCATTTTAAACTCGTTGCACCTTTATCAAAGATTAAATGATCATACGTTTGAGGTTGGGTGTCAGGATACTCAATTCTATTCCACAGGTCCACGGGTCTGTTTTTATTCCAATACCATGCTGTTTTAATTACTACTGCCTTGTAGTACAGTTTGAAGTTGGGTAAGGTGATGCCTCCCATCTTCTTTTTCCTGAGGATTGCTTTAGCTATCCTTGGGGGTTTATCGTTCCATACAAATTTCAGGATTGTTTGGTCAATTTCCTTGAAGAATGTCATGGGTATCCTTATAGGGATTGCATTGAATCTGTACAGAGCTCTAGGGAGTATTACCATTTTGACAATGTTGATTCTCCCCATCCATGAGCAGGGAATATGTTTCCATTTCCTTGTGTCCTCTTTTATCTCTTGGAGTAGTGTCTTGTAGTTTTCTTTATACAGGTCCTTTACACACTTGGGTAAGTTGATTCCTAGGTATTTGATTTTCTGTGGCACAATTGTGAATGGAATTGTTTCCTTAATATCCCTTTCTTCTCTTTCGTTATTTGTATATAGGAAAGCCACCGACTTTTGCGTGTTGATTTTGTATCCTGCCACTCTACTATATGTGTCTATTGTTTCTAGGAGTTTTTTGGTAGAGAGTTTAGGGTTCTCTAGGTATAAAATCATGTCATCTGCAAATAATGATAGCTTGACTTCTTCCTTGCCTATCTGGATGCCCTTGATGTCCTTTTCTTCTCTGATTGCTATGGCAAGTACTTCCAGTACTATATTGAATAAAAGAGGTGAGAGTGGGCAACCTTGTCTTGTCCCAGATCTCAGGGGGAAGGCTTTCAACTTTTCCCCATTGAGAATGATGCTCGCTGTGGGCTTTTGGTAGATGGCTGTAACTATCTTGAGGAAAGTCCCTTCAATTCCCATTTTCTGGAGGGTTTTAATCATGAACGGGTGCTGGATCTTGTCAAATGCTTTCTCTGCGTCTATTGATAGGATCATATGGTTTTTTATTTTTTTCTCTTATTGATATGATGTATTATGTTGATTGACTTGCGAATGTTGAACCATCCTTGCATACCGGGATGAATCCTACTTGGTCATGATGTATAATCTTCTTGATGGGTCTTTGGATTCTGTTGGCTAGTATTTTGTTGAAGATCTTAGCATCCGTGTTCATCAGGGATATTGGTCTGTAGTTTTCTTTCTTTGTGTTGTCTCTCCCTGCTTTGGGTATCAGGGTGATATGTGCCTCGTAAAAGCTGTTTGGGAGTGTTTCTGTTTCTTCTATTTCCTGGAAGAGCTTGAACAGGACAGGCAGTAGGTCCTCCTTAAAGGTTTGGTAGAATTCACTAGGGAATCCGTCTGGACCTGGGCTTTTGTGTTTGGGAAGACTTTTAATTACTGTTTCTATTTCCTCGATGGTGATAGGCTTATTCAGGTATTGGAGGTCTTCTTGTTTCAGCCGTGGGAGGTTATAGGACTTCAGGAATTGATCCATTTCTTCTAGATTCTCATGTTTCACGGCATACAGGCTCTCAAAGTAATCTCTGATGATCTTTTGGATTTCTGTGGTTTCTGTTGTGATGTCACCCTTTTTATTTCTGATTCTGTTTATTTGGGTTCTCTCTTTCCCTGTCCTTACAAGTCTTGCCAATGGTTTGTCAATCTTGTTTATTTTTTCAAAAAACCAGCTCTTGGTTTCATTAATCTTTTGGATTGTTTTTTTGGTTTCCAACTCATTGATTTCCTCTCTAAGTTTTATTATTTCCTTTTTTTCTGCCTGGGTTGGGCTCCTTTTTGTTGGTCTTTCTCTAATGTCTTCAGCTGTGTAGTCAGGTTATTTATGTGGGCCCTTTCTTGTTTCCTGATGTATGCTTGCAGAGCTATAAACTTCCCTCTTAACACGGCTTTTGCCGTGTCCCACAAGTTCTTATAGTTGGTGTCTTCATTTTCATTTGTTTCCAGAAATCTTTGGATTTCCTGTTTGATTTCTTCTATGACCCATTTGTTGTTCAGGAGTGAGCTGTTCAGTTTCCAGGTGTTTGGTTTGACTCCCTGTTTCTGTGTATGGTTAACTTCCATTTTCAGTGCATCATGGTCTGAAAAGATAGCTGACACAATTTCTATCTTTTTTATTTTATTGAGGTATGCTTTGTGGCTCAGCATGTGGTCTATCTTGGAGAATGTTCCATGTGCACTAGAGAAAAATGTGTATTCAGCTTTTTTGGCATGAAAAGCCCTGTATATATCTACTAGCTCTCTTTCTTCCATTTCTTCCTTCAGGGCCAATATTTCCTTGGTGAGTTTCAGTCTTGTTGATCTATCCATCGTTGATAGAGCAGTGTTGAAGTCTCCAACTATTATTGTGCTACTGTCAATGTCTTCTTTGAGGTCTCTTAGCAGTTGTTTTATGTATTTTGCTGGCCCCTCGTTGGGTGCATATATGTTTAGTAGTGTAATTTCTTCCTGGTGTACATACCCCTTAAGTAATAAGAAATGGCCTTCGTTGTCCCTTCTAACCTTTTTCAGCCTGAAGTCTATATTATCTGATACTAATATGGCCACACCAGCCTTTTTTGGAGGAGTTGTTTGCATGGAGAATGGTCTTCCAACCTTTGACTTTGAGTCTGTGTTTGTTCTGATTATTCAGATGTGTTTCTTGTAGACAGCAGAATGTTGGGTTCGATTTTTTAATCCATTTTGTTACTCTGTGTCTCTTAATTGGTGCATTTAGACCATTGACATTGAGAGAGATTATTGTCATCGGATTTTGTGCCATCTTTCTGTTTGTGCTTGTTGTGCTTATGGGTTTGGTCGTATTACAGTAGACCCTTCAGTCCTTCTTTTAAAGTTGGCTTTGAGTCCATGAAGTTCCTGAGTTGTTGCTTATCCATGAAGTTGTGTATCTTTCCTTCATATCTGAATGTGAGTCTGGCCGGGTAAAGAATTCTTGGTGAGGCCTGCAGTTCATTTAGCCTTTTTACAATATCCCACCATTGTTTTCGGGCTAGGAGTGTTTCATCAGAGAAGTCTGCTGTAAATCTTAGGGATGTTCCTTTGTACGTGATTTCCTTCTTTGATCTTGCTGCTTTCAGTATTCTATCTCTATCTATGGTTTTTGTCATTTTAATTAAGATGTGTCTTGGAGTATTCTTGTTGGGGTTTCTTTTAGCAGGTATCCTACGGGCCTCCTGGATCTGGAGGCAAGTGTTTTTTAGTTCGGGAACTTCTCAGCAATGATGGCTTTGACAGTTTCTTCTTCATCAGGGTTTTCTTCTTGCCCTTCTGGGACCCCAATGATCCGTATGTTGTTTCTTCTGGCTTCATCCCGATTATCTCTTGTTGTCTGTTCGGTAATTGTGAGTCTTTTTTTCTATCTTCTGGTGTTGTGTAGAGAATCTTTGGAACGCGTCTTCGAGATCACTAATTCTTTCTTCAGTAGCTATTATTCTGCTATGATGGCTTTCCACTGTGTTTTTCATTTCATTTACCTCATTTTTAATATATGTCATTTCCATTTGCATTTTCCTCACTTCTTCTAACATGTCCTCTTGTATTTTATTGAGTTTGCATTCCATTGCTTCTTTGAATTCCTTATGACTCCTTAACATTTCTTTCCGAAATTCCTTATCAGAGAGGTTATACAACTCACTGGTATTGCTTGGCTCATCTGGACTAGTGACTTCACTCACAGAGCTGGATGGAACTTTGCGTTGCCTTACCATTATGACTATTGTAGGTTGCAAATGTGGGGTCTTGGATGACAAGATAGTACAGTTAGTAGGTGTCTGGTCTGTTTGCAGGGTTTGGGTGGGTAGCAAGGATGTAGGAACCAAGTTTCACTGGTACCTCATGCAAGACAGGTATTAAGAGGGTCGCCCTAGCAGTCCGCGCGGTTTTTGAGTTTTGGGATGATCCCGGGAGCGCAGCACCCAAGGTTCCGAGGTGAAACCAAGGCAGTTCGCCTTGGTTCCCGTTGATGGAGTTTCCGCTCTTCCCTGGGGCAGTTTGGGTCCGCGGAGACGCAGGGGATACGCACACACCTGGGGGGGGGGGAGAGTTTCAGCTGGTCCCGGGAGCGCAGCGCCCAAGGTTCTGCGGTGAAACCAAGGCAGTTCGCCTTGGTTCCCGTTGATGGAGTTTCCGCTCTTCCCTGGGGCAGTTTGGGTCCGCTGGAGACGCAGGGGACAGCACACACCTGGGGGGGGGGGGGAGAGTTTCAGCTGGTCCCGGGAGCGCAGCGCCCAAGGTTCGGCGGTGAAACCAAGGCAGTTCGCCTTGGTTCCCGTTGATGGAGTTTCCGCTCTTCCCTGGGGCAGTTTGGGTCCGCGGAGACGCAGGGGATACGCACACACCTGGGGAGGGGAGAGTTTCAGCTGGTCCCGGGAGCGCAGCGCCCAAGGTTCGGCGGTGAAACCAAGGCAGTTCGCCTTGGTTCCCGTTGATGGAGTTTCCGCTCTTCCCTGGGGCAGTTTGGGTCCGCTGGAGACGCAGGGGATACGCACACACCTGGGGCGGGGGAGAGTTTCAGCTGGTCCCGGGCAAGGTTTTCTCTATCCATTTTTTTGTGAATTCAGCTCAGACTTTGTCAGCTTTATTCATTCTTTTTGGAAAAAAAACCTGCTTTTTTTCCAATTATCTTTTCTATTTTTTTAAAAAATTTTTTTTTTTGATTTCCACTCATTTTATATCTTTTTCCTTCTACTTACTTTTAACTTCATTTGTAATTCTTTGCTTTCTAACTTTGTAAGATATGAAATTGCAGTATTTATTTGAGCCATTTCTTATTTGCTTATGTATGTCTGTACTGATTTTTAGTTAAATCCCAGTATTCTGTAGCTTGTATCTTTATTCTTACTTGCTTCCATGTATCTTCCATATATCTAAGTATATAAAAGGAATATACTTTTTTATTTCTAACTATATAGAAGAATTATTTTTCTATATTTCTCCTATGATTTACCTTTAACCCAAAATTTGGTCAGTGGCATTTTATTTAGTTTGTGGAGGTTTAATTTCAAGATATATTAGACATATTTCTATTTTCATAGCATTGTGGTCTGAAAAGGTACTTGACAGATATGATTTCTGCCTTTCATGATATATTGATACTTGCTTTGTCTTCCAACATGTGGGTTACTGGAAAAGGTTACATGTGTAGTGGAGAAGAATGGATACTCACATTACACCCATCCTCAAATGCATGATCATTTAATATTTGATTACGGAGTAAAAAGTATGAAATGGAGCAAGGAAAACCTCTTCAAAAAGTGGTACTGGGAAAACTAGGCAGCTACATGTAAAAAATGAATTTGGACCTCTACCTAAAACCATGCACAAAATTCAGATCAAAATGGATTTAAGATCTCAATATCAGACCTGAATCCATAAAGTACATCGAAGAAAATATAGGAAACCCACCCCCACCGACATTGAAGTTAAAGGTATCTTTAAAGATGAAACACTACTAACAAAGCAATTGGAAACAAAGATAAACATATGAGTCTGCATGAAACTAAAATGCTTCTGCACCTCAAAAGAAACAGTGACCAAGATACAAAGACAGTCCACAGAGTGGAAAGAATATTCACCTAATACCCATCTGAAAAGGGGTTAATATACATGATATATCAGATACTGGTAGAACTTTACAGGAAGAAGATAACCAACCCCATCAGAAAATGGGGGAGCTCAGAAACTTTGACAAGGAACAAATTTGAATGGCCAAAAGGTATATGAAAAACTGCTCAGCATCACTAATCACCAGAGAGATGCAAATCAAAACAACAATGAGATATCATATCACACCACTGAGACTGGCACATATACAAAAGAGCAAGAACAACAAGGGCTGGCGGGGATGCGGGGAAAAGGGTACTCTCATCTATTGTTGCTGAGAATGTCAACTGGTACAGCCTTTTTCGAAAACAGTATACCTCCAAAAACTAGAAATTGAGCTCCTGTTTGACCCAGCAGTACCACTTCTGGGAATATACCCTGGGAGTTCAAAAAAACACATAGTGCAAGCAAGTTCTACACTTCTATGTTCATAGCAGCACTATTCACAATAGTCAGAATCTGGAAACAACCATAGTGCCCAAGAACTGATGACTGGATATGGAAACTTTGGTACATCTACACAATGGTATATTATGCAGCTGTTAGGAAAAATGAAGTTATGAAATTTGCCTGTAAATGGATGGACATGAAGAGGATCAAGCTAGTGAAATTAGTCAGAGGGTAAAGAACAGATATAGTACGACTGCATTTAGTTGCGGTATATAAAGAAAATAGTATGATACTAATATCCAAGGCCAGACAAAACATGACCAGGAGGTCTTGTCAGTGGGTGGAACCTACTGCAAATGTGTGGGAGTCAGAGATTATGTAAGACAGAGAAACAGTGTTCTCATAATTATTGTAAATGATAATACCATCTGCCCCTTGAGATTTTGCAGGTGTGGCAAACAGGAGGCAGGCTTGTCCTCACCCAGGGCTTTGCCTCATGGGCCCTGGATGGTTGGTGGTCTGACATAGATAAATACATAAAAAAAAGTTCATCTCGGTTCCCTAGGATGAACCCAGAGCCACGGCAGAGCCTGGCAAGCTACCAATGGTGTATTAAATATGCCAAAAACAATAACAATAATGGGCCTCATTCCCAATGAATGGAGATGTTACTGACACCACTTGAGCAAATTAATGAACAACAGGAAGAAAAGTGACAAGTGGCAAGTGATAATACCAGCCTAGAACTGAGCATTGAAAGTAGGCAAAAGGATATACATGATAACCTCTAAATGTATCTGTTACAATCTACAATGTGTGAGAGGAGGGAAAGAGGGGGAGGGAAGGTAGAGAGAGACAGAGACAGAGACAGAGACAAAGAGGAGGAAAAGTGCCATAGTGCAGGCTGGGGAGGCGGGCAATCAGGGGACATTGGTGGTGGGAAATGGGCACTGGTGAAGGGTTGGTTACTGGAACACTGTATGACTGAAACACAAATATGAACATCGTTGTACTTGTGTATCTCTTTGGTGGTAACAAAAAATTTAAGAAAAAAGAATGGATACTCCGATTTTTGTAGGTGGATAACCCTATATGTGTATTTAAGCCCAGTTTTTTCCATTTTCCCATTTAGGCTATTATATTCTTATTTATATTTTTGCCTCTTAGTTTATCCAGTGGTTAGGGAAGTGTAAAATCCCTTGGTTTGATTTTTTATTTAGCCTTTTATTATTTGTTTCAAACACTTTAATACTCCTTCATTTAATCTCTATGTTAATGGATGTTGTATTCTTGATAGTTTTGTCTTTTAATCAATTCTAAATGATCATACCATCTTCCCCTTGAGATGCCCTTAATCATTATATATGTTCATCTCTCCCTCGTTCACTTGTCCATTTCATCTTTCCCTCGTTAACTCTTAAATTTGAAGTCTATTTTATACCTAATATAAAGTATGGCATATTGTATGCCTAATATAAGTATGGTATACATGGTCTGTTTTAGACTACTACTACTGTTTTAGACTACTACTACTGTTTTAAACTACTACTTACCTGCATTTACCGTGAAGTTTATCTCTGGAATTTTGAGCTTGCATTTTTCTTTAAGTTTGATGCAAAGTGAGCCTCAAATTCCTTTTAAGAGACCTGAGTGTTACTGATGTGCTTTCTTCAGTCTAACTTTTAAAAAAATATTTATCTGCTTCCTTATCAGTTACTTTTGCCTTTTACAGAAGATCATTTATTGATGATTACAGAATGGTTTATTAATCGCAAACTCCTACAGTTGTATGTCTATACAATTTTCTGAATTTGTTACATTTTAATGACAACTTAGCTATATAGATTATTCTTGTTTGATGCCTATTTTATTAAATGTGTTGTCTATATCATACCATTGCATTTAGTCTTGTGGAGTTTTCATTGACATACCTGCTGTGAATCTCCTGGACTTCTCTTAAGTCTGAGTTTTTGTTTTTATCCTGCTGTTTTCAGAATTTTATCTCTGTATTTGGCTTTTGCCATGGTAATTAGAAGTAGCTTCTTATTGTTCTATTTGGGTTTCTTGTTCTATTTAGGTAACTTGAAACTCTTAAATCTTTGAGGGTCTGGATATAAAATTCCTCCTTACATTTTGAAAATTCTTGGCTATACTTTCTTTCACCAGTGCTTCCTCATTTATCTAACTCTGGAAGCTCTTTTATGTGAATGCTGCTCCTTTGGAAACTGTTCCATCATTCTTTTTTTAATCCTAGAAAAGTTCTTTCATCTTTTCCTGACTTCATCTCCCTCATCCTCAAGAACTGAGTCATACTTTAGCTTCCATCTTTGCTAATCCAGAGGTTCTTTTTTTTCAGTTATTTTTCAGATCAGTATTTCCTGGCTGAAGGTTTTCCAGACATTCTCTGTCCTTGTTGAAGTTATCTTCTGTTGCTTTCCTCAGTTCAGTAGACATCCTTACCACCTTTTTTTTTTATTTATCAGGGAATTTAGATCTTAATGTGTTTTGGGTGCATCCTGGAATTTTGTTGTTTTTTTTCATCTTTTGTGCAAGGTGAATTCTCATGTTTCATATGTCTAGTTTTATTTGAGAACGGGTAGACGGACCTAATTTTATGCAGTTGTAGTTTTATATGGTTTTCTATACAGCTGTTTGAGGTTCACATTTGCTAATTCCAATTAGAAACTGTAGCTCCTAGTTTGTTTGTCTCTGGATACTGCTGGGAATTTTTGGTCATAAGATTACTGCATCAATTATATTCTTAATGGCAGTAGAACTGTGCTAAATTTCAGAGTTAGCAATTGCTAATGTCCTACAATGTCTGTGATATTAATGTCCTACAGGTACAGGACAGCAAATGGAGGCTGATGATCAGGAGTGCCCAAAACATATGTAACACTAAAAAAGACTTATTTTTACTAGGATATTTGTGTTTGCCAGACCTGTTAGTCTCTGTATCATAGGCTCAAGCCAACTTGGAATGTGACCTGTGGTTTGACCCTTAGGTCTACGCTCCAATCAAATGTTTACTTGTTTAACTAGATAGCCCAGCCCAGAATGGGCAGAGCTGGGAAGTTTGGGCAGATTTCCAGCTATAAAATAAGCTGCAAAAAAAAAAAAAAAAAAAGAACTCTCTATTTCCTTTTTTGCCGTTTCGGCTTCCCTTGGCGTTTTGCTTCTCCGTTCTCTCCACGCTGTTGGTCCTCAACACGTGGTGGCAGCTATCTTGGCCTACACGTGGCTGGGGCCTATCTGCGAACCCAGAGTCCGGAGGTTTTTCCCTGCTCTTGGATTGTATATCGGAACCTGTGTTAGTAAAACCCTTTTTTTTTTTTTTTTTTTGAAGTAAAATAGATTTTATTAAGGAGGTTTTTAGGAGAGGGGGAGGGGGAGAAAGAAAGGAAAGAGTAACACGCTCAAGGGAGAAAGGGGGCTGCTCCAAAGGCGGAGAGTGCGAGTAAAAGAGAGAGTACACATCTCAAGAGGGAGATGCGGGCAACACACGTGCTCAGGCACCACATGTGCTTGGCCACATGGGCTCAGGCAGCATGAGTGTCCTTGCAGCATCAGCGCCGCAGGCAACATGTGTGCCCAGGCAGCATGTACGCCAGTAAAGCCCTTTTTTTTTTTTTTTTTTTTTTTTTTTTAAGTTATACACCAATACAAATAAAGTATATAAAGTTCATTTCAACAGTGTCAGCACCCCCCCCCACCAGGCCCCCCCACCACCCCGTTCCCTCCCCCGCCCCGCCAGGGTTCTTTATTTCCTTCCCTCTCTCTCTTTCTCTTTTCCTCCTTCCTTCCAGCTATTTGGACCTGTCTAACACCATGCACAAAATCAGATCAAATGGACTAAAGATCCAATCAGACTTGAATCCAAAGTACTTGAGAAAAATAGGAAAACCCCTCCCGCATTAAGCTAAAGACATTTTCAAGGGAAACATCACTAACAAACAACTAAGAAACATAAACATATGGACTACATGAACTAAAAGCTCGCACCTCAAAAACAGGACTAGATACAGACACCCGATGGGAAAGAAATCACCCAACCCAAGGGTTAAATCAAAAATCAACTAACTCAAGAGAACAACAACCCCATCAAAAATGGAGAGAAATAACCTCCGGAAAATTCAATGGCCAAAACATATGAAAAATGCTCATCATCACTAATCATCAGAGAGTGCATCAAAACAACAATGGAACCACTTACACCACGACGCACATATTCAAAACAGTAAAGCCCTTTTTAAAACTGCATCGGATTCCTGAGTTTTCATTCATTCCCCACCAGCTTTGGCTTTGGAGGTAGAAGGGAACTCACTTCCCAGCACTGTTGGGGACCCGGCGGCATCCCCAACGTTAGTATATATAAAATAGGTAGATAAGCAGCATAAATATATTTATATGTTCTAGTTAAAGAAATATATAACAATTTGTATCTAGCTTCAAGTTTTGATTCAGGGCCACTAGACATCTTATTCACCAGTGTGGTCCATAATACTACCATGGCAGCAATAAATTTCCTCACTTGCTTCCTGGGGATTCCTAATTTATGTGGAGGAAATTAATAAGTGTAAACCAAGTACAACTAATGATTATAACAGAGTCTAAGAAAATCTCTCCTTTCTTCAGGTGTGAGTAAACTTAAAATTGTTTTGAATAGTTTGCCTTTTTAAAAGAATTAGCACATCATTAAGATCTATGCAAATTATTCTTGCAATTCACATATTCTATGTCCTATTTTGTGTAATCTAGTCAATTCTTCTTTACTCTAAAATGTTTGTTATTATTTCTCCAACTATCAAAGAAGGCTAAAATTGAGTTAATGATGTGGCAAGGTAACCTCTTTTTAATCAGTAGTGTCTTAGTGACCTATATATAGGCAGGATTGTCATTTTTTTAAGATGTAATCAATATATACTTACATATTTCAGGGGAGATTTCTCCACCCTTTTTCCTCCTTCAGAAGCTGATTACAGAATAGCTATTATTCAAAACCAAAAGAGTTTAAGTGTCTAATTCTGTTGCAGTTCACAGGTATTGGCTAAACAGCTGTACAACATCAAAAATAGGATTTACTGAGCTATCATTCTAAGTTCCTCCTTGATTGAAGTTCTTAAGTTTCAGGATTGCTTCAGTATTAAGAATCAAAAATCACAGAATATTGCACAAGTATAGGCCATGTCCGCTAATGTGGAAAGCCATTTTATACAAGATCAGAATTGAATATAATTTGAATAACATTGAAAAATAAGTGAGCCACAAATGAATTTGTAGGTAGTTCTTACAATCTATGCCTTTCTTTTCATTGCATCTATAGACTAGAAGAGATTTCTTACAAAATTTAAAGGTGTAAGCTTGACTTCTTTACTACTTATGAACTCATTTTCAGAATATTTTAGATACAGAAAATAAAAATACAAATTATCACTGTGTCACTGTCTTCCCGTTCATCATCGATTTGCTCGAGCGGGCACCAGTAACATCTCCATATGACCTGTCTCATGCAAGTAGAGTCCAACGACATCTGATTGCTCCAGGAACATAAAGAGCCTCAAACCATTCCATCAGGTCATGGGAATGAGGTCTATAATTGTTACTGGTATCTGGCATATCAAATATGACACGGGTAGCTTGCCAGAAAAATACGAATTAATATGGAAATATCACACACTTAATTTATTTGTGAAAATAAAATAAATACTATAAAATAAATAAAATACTAACTTATGCAACTATATAGTAATACAAATAATATGCACTGACAGGCTTAAAAATCACCATAATTCACAACTAGTGGTGGGTGTAAATGATACTTTGGAATCTGCATCAGCTGGACTATGGTAGGAAAATATATGTGATTTTCTTTTTTTAAATTTTTTATTATACCACCGTGAGGCATACAATTACAAAGGTGTTCATATTTGGTTCTTGGCAATACAGTATTCCAGCACCCATCCCTCCACCAGTGCCCCATTTCCACCACCAATGTACCCCACCCCTTCCACCCACCAGCGGGCTGCCTCAATAGCAGGTAGCACCGTTTCCTCTCTTTCTCTCTCTCTGTCTCTGCAACTCTCTCCCTCTTCTTTTACACATTGAGGCTAGTCCTGCAGATATTTAGAGTTTATCACTTAAGTCTCCTTGTGTATATTCAATGGTGAGTTTTAATCTGCCATTACCATTTCCCATACTTAGTAAAACACTGGTATCTATTTATATTCTATTAATGAATGCAGTCATTCTATATCTGTCCTTTTCCTTCTGACTAATTTCACTCAGCATGATAGTCTCCATGTCCATCCATTTGCAGGTAAATTTCATAATTTTGTCTTTTCTTACAGCTGAATAGTATTCCATAGTGTAGATGAACCACAGTTTCTTTAGCCAGTCCTCTGTTCTCAGGCATTTAGGTTGTTTCCAGATTCTAGCTATAGTGAATAGCGCAGAGATGAATAAAGAAGTACAGATAGTGTTTCTGCTATGTGTTTTTCGGTCTCTCGGGTATATTCCCAGGAGTGGAAATATACTATTGCTGGATAAAATGGGAGCTCAATATCTAGTTTTCAGAGGAATATCCATGTTGTTTTCCAAAAGGGCTGGACCAGTCGGCACTCCCACCAACAGTGCAGTTGACAAGGTTACAGCTTTCCCTAAAACCACTTTGATTTGTTCTCTGCCTTCATAAGTAAAAGAGATGGTGAGTTTCAGTTGAATTTATGCTGTGAAAGATTTGTTTTTCCTCACCTAAGTGCAGGGACCTAAAGTCCCTGAGGATACAGAGAGCTGTAAGTCTTATTTTCTGTCCTCAGGAAGTTTAGAATCTAGTGAAAGTAGTAGGTAAGAGTGTGCAGCAATACCAGTAGGGGGATTCCAGCACCCCTTAATCTCTTTTGTCCCTCAAATATGAATAAAATATTATGAAAAGAACAAAAATTTTAGGTATAATTTAATAGAGACTTTAAGCAAAAGATGTATATTTTTACTGGTCCATACCACAAGATCCAAAGAAGGCCTGCATGCTTTCTATCAGCTTATAGCTAACTCACCTTCCTTAGTCAGCGTGTCATTGTTTTTCATGATCCCCTTCCTCTGTTCTTCTCTCTGGAATGTGGAGCTATAAAAACTGGAAATTTGGTTTCATACAAAAATAAATATTCAGATTTAAACCCAGACTTGTAAGAGAACTGTTAAGTAATGCTTAGAACCTGGAGACTGAGTGATGCAGTGTTATAGTGTACTCAGATGAACACTTTGGTATCATGAACCATAGATAATGCAAAAGTCATGTAGTTGTGGGTTAATGTGACACTGTGAACTTGTACAGTATATTTGTTTACCAGAATAAGTGACACTGGGATTTTGTGCAAGTGCTATTAAAACTTTGATATATTTAATCTCTTTCAGATGAAGACATTTCAGATGAGCCTTGGGAGCACTTGTGAAATTATATATTTTGTAAATAAAATATGAGATTAAAATTCATCTTAAATTATAATATGCCATTTAATAACTTACTCTTCCCAAAAAATAATGGAAACGGAAGAGAAATATTAATTCAAAATAACCATTTTACATTAATTTCTTATAATCTGTAGGCATGGCCAATACATTTAATCATGAATTATTTAAAAGCAGTATTAAAATAAAATATTTTTCAAAGAGTTTTACAATTATATTTAATCACAAGATAAAGAAAAGTAATAATAATACAACATCATTGAAGTATTAAAAGAACTTCAGAAAGTTGAATTCTGTTTTTAAGTGAAACTATTTATCACTGACAATAAGTAATTCTAAAGTAATTTTTAAATGTTTATACATGCCATATGCATCATCATAACTTTGTAGTTTTTAGTCATCAGAAAAGTCATTTAGAAACTTTATAATCGGCTTTTTTAAACTTTTCTTTCCCTTTCTGTTCCATTTTCATATTTTTTTTTGTTCTTGTTGTTGTTGTTGTCCTGGACTTGAAGGACAAGTCAAGAGATCCAGACCCATCCACTCTAGACCCACAACTGTGTTGCTTGGTCCCATAGTTGACCTTCCAGTGAGGGGCTCAGCCAGACCCTGGCTGAGTACAACATTGATTCAAGGGTTCGTTCACACATGCAGGTAACGGCCACGCTAGCCGGACTTGGAGTGGGGATTTGGGCTCCTCCGACCTTTCTTCCACCTCTATGCCAGCTACCCGGAAGAGACACCCACACTAGACCCACAACTCCCTTAGCGTGGGGCCACACTGCAGCCACGCAACAGTCTTAGATAGTACTAGATTTTAGGATCAGGTCCTTCCCAGGATTTTTCACATTTATACACGTATACAGTTCTAGCAGGTTCTAGCTGATACCCGTCATCCCAGTAAGCCCAGCTAGAAGCCAGAGCATCCCACACATCATGAGGTTAGTCATTCTCAACATCCAGACTCCAGAGTTCCTCAGAGCTCCACCCAAGAGAAAACCTGATCTTTCCCTTTTAAGTTTCTTCAGTAAAGGCATGAAATGAGAGCCTTCTACTGAGAGTATACCACTCACATGGCAAGCTACCCGCGTTTTATTTGATATGCCAAAAACCAGTAACAATTATGGACCTCATTCCCGTGACCTGAAGGAATGGTTTGAGGCTCTTCCTGTCCTTGGAGCAAGCAGATGCCCTTGGGCTATACTTGGTTGCAACAGGACATATGGAGATGTTACTGGTGCCCGCCCGAGCAAATCAATGAACAACAGAAAAACAAGTGATAAAAATTACATCCTTGACTTTTAGCTCCTCACTAACTGAAACAACAAACTTAGGTAAAATGTGGTGCTACTCAGCTAATATTTTACATGTGAATGTAAGAATGATAGCATTTTGCAGTTTTGCCAAAGATCTGGCAAAGGGGCACAAATAAAATCATGGAATCATGGTGTGCATGCAACCATAGCAGCATTAGTGTTCTATTTAATGAGCATATGCTTTAAATATGTTGGCAGAGTTTGTTTATTATACATTTGATAAGGTAGAACTCTGACAAATAAGTCTGCATTTTTTTGAAAATTAATAATGATAATAACAAAAAAATAATAACATTAAATTACCTGGGGATTAAATATGAAAAACTTCCCATTTTATAATCTAATATAAAATGTCATTGAAATACTAAATTATAAAAAAAACCCAACTTTTGAAACCAATGGGGACATATATAATTCTGATCTTGAAAATCTACAAAGAAAAGACAACTAAGCCATTACAGAGACTTTGAAATAGACTTTTGAAGATCAGTACTCACATTTATAGATGACTGATTTCTAGCTAATAGACTACTTACATCCTTTCACTGCTATGTATAATTGTTAAACGACTTCACAAGATTCTTATACATGAAACGAAATCCCCTTTCCCAAAGGTAGGCACAAAAGAAATAAACAATAATTCTGTAGGCAAAAAGCAACAAACAATAATCTAAATTCACTTCTATTTTTCAAAAGAGCCATTTTTAGTGGCTGCAAAATATAAAAAGTACTTAAAATAGAATTTTATATTAGAGGAATACTTTAACACTTATGTGTTAGATAGCTACTTGGTGCTTTATAAACATTAATTTTAATTCTCATAATAATCCCTCCAGATAAGTATTCTTATGTCGCAGGTAATACATGTAGGATTTTTTTGAAATTTTTCCTATCCACATGTTAAAAATTCATCTATCCTCTTGTTTACTTACTCATATATTCTATAGATATTTTAGGACTTCAGACCCACAGCTGTGTTGCTCCGCTGCCCCATGTGGAAGCAACCCATGGAGCTGACCTTCCAGTAAGGGGGCTCCAGCCATACCCTGGCCGAGTCCATCATTGCTCCAAGGTTTTGCTCTCATGAGCAGGGGAGAGACCACGCTGGCCGGACTCGGAGTGGAGTTTTGGGCCCTGCCCTTTCCTCTGCTCCATGCCAGTTGCCCCAGAAGAGAGAGACCCACCCACGCCAGACCCACGTGTCCCTTGGTGCATGGCCACAACTGAATTTTGCATAAGGTTCTTCCCAATTTCTTTCACATTTATACATAGTGAACAGTTATAGACATGTTTTAACTGAAACCAGTAAGCCTGGCAAGAAGCCAGGAGCAAACCACACATCATGCAGTTAGTCATTCTCAACATCCATACTCCATAGTTCCTCAGAGCTCCATCCAAGAGAAAACCTGATCTTCCCCCTTTAAGTTTCATCAGTAAATGCCCGGGTTGAGAGCCTTCTACTGAGACTATACCACCTACACGATAAAGCCTGGCAAGCTACCGTGTTTTATTTACTTTTATGCCAAAGACTAGGAAGTATTATGGACCTCAGTTCCATAACCTGAAGAATGGTTTTGGACTCCTCCTGTCCCTGTAGCAAGTAGATGCCCTTGGGTTGCACTTGCTTGTGACAGGACTAATGGAGATGTTACTAGTGCCCACTCGAGCAAATCGATGAACAATGGGAAGACAGTGACAGTGATTTTAGGAAACCTCAGTTTTTGTTCACTTTGACAGAAAGTTAAAACTATAGCTGTGAATAAAGGGCAGAGTCACCAGAAAAGCAATTTCAGTTGACTATTGAGCCAACATATCCAAGTGACAGTAAGAAAAGTCAGTATAATCATTTACTGAATGTCTCTCAATCAAGAGTGACAGGAATATTTATTCTATTAATGAGGGTTCTACCATAATTTCAGGATTTGTTAAGAAAGAGGGCTGAAAGAATAAATAATACATTCTGAAAAGTCTTTTCACTGTTGGATTCTTCTTTTTTTTTTTTTTTTTTTTTTTTTTTGCTTTTTGGGTCACACCCGGCAATGCTCTTGGCTCTACACTCAGGATTTACTCCTGGTGGCGCTAGAGAGAAAGCACACTGGGTAAAGTGCTTGCCTTGTGTGTGGCCAACCTAGTGCAATCCCTGTCACTCCATGAATTCCCAGAGTACAACTAGGTGTGATTCCTGAGCTGTACAGACCCAGGAGGAAGACTCTGAGAAGTCTAAGTGTGGTCTGAAAACTAAGAGACAGAGGCAGAGAGAGGAGAGAGGGGAGGTTGAGGAAGGTAGCGTGGAGAGAAAAAAAAGGAGGAAAATATGAGAGAGAGAGAGAGAGAGAGAGAGAGAAGAAAATAGATTGAATAATATACTGAGTTGTTTTCTAATTTAGTCAACTTTAATGAGAGGTGCACATCTATTCAATTTGTAACATTTGAAGACTTTCATTCCTTGTTAAAGTACATTCATATAGACTGCCCCATTACTTTCAGTTAACAGCATTATTTACCATATTACCGCATCTAAGGTTTCAAGATCATTCTCCATTTCCCATATTTTAACATATTGGTTTTCAGGAAAGAAAGATTTCCTGAAATCTTAAATAAATAAAGTGAATTGTTTACTTTGTAATAGGGTGAAAATGTTAACATTTGTTGCATTTGAAGGATCCTTTCAAAAGAGCATACTCAACAGTGATTTTAAATGGAACGTGCAAGAAACAGTAATAACAGCAATTCTTTCTGCAATTTATTTTAATTCTGTCATAGAGGGAATTTCACCACTTACAGAGACCACATGTGCATAAATGGATTGTTATCATTCCAGATGAATTGATAATCCATAATTTTTCATACATTGTTTATTAGAAATTGCTTGAAAATTTTACAGTGTTTACTAAGTAAATATATTGTCATAGACTTAAGATCTGTTGCAGTGTTGATTCTCCCTTGATAAATTCCAATGCAATTTTCTAGCCTACTAATTTTACTAAAGAAGGTAATGACTAGAGCAAAGTCTAATCAGCTGCCAATCAGGATTCCTTGAAGTGCAGAGTATCAAATATTGAAGCAATTTTTATAACTCATAAAAGCACTTATGTTCCATGATATGCCATAAAACCTGTGATGAAAATCTAACATTGATGAAGCGAACTTATTCCTCAGGTGTTTTTTCCAAACAAACAGCTTTCACATTTAGCCAAATCTTTCATTAATATTCAAGTCTATTAATATAGTACCATTATATTATCCATTATACTGCCATTATATTACCCAGATATAACAGGATAATTAGTTATATATAAATGTCAATCAAAGAACTCAGTGGATGGATCATAAAAGTTATAATAATGAGATTTTTTTTCTTCCCTAGGAAGAGAATTATCTCTCTTATGATAATTCTATAGTGGATTTTTTGTTTTTATGTTGTAGACACAAGGCAGCACATTTTACTTTCACTCTTAGAATCATTTATGGTGTCATTAAGTCTTTATTCCTAACAGAATGGTACACAATTTTATGAAGAACAGCTATTATTTAAAGTAATTAATTCATTTATCATTCATTACTTTTGTATCAGATTATAGCTTTCTTGTCTCACTATAAACGCCATTTCTGAAGGCACCATGTAATTACATTTCTTCAACATCCTGTCTTTTTTTGCTAAAACACAGCCATAACGTTTGTGTTTATATTTTCTTTATCTGTCTTCATAGATAAATGTGGATTTCTGGGGGTTCAGAGGTAGGACTGTACTAACTTTCTTTATAATCTTTCTATTAATGTTTTTAGCATGCTGCCATTACTCATGTATCATTATAATACTCAGCATTTTGCCTCTGAAACAAATTTCAGAGACTCCTAGTTAAAATATCCTGGACTAGCAGGTACTAATGTCCTAATCTAACCATCTTTACTATAGTCTCAACAACTACATTCATTCTTTGAATTCCTTAAAACAAATTGATAAAAAGAACACTAGGAATTTCTATAATTTCTACAGTTGAGTTTAAAGATTCAAATGAGTTGTTCAGTGTATTTACCTGAATTTTTGGTTCAGCAGCTGTTAATTTTCTTTCACATTTTAGGGGAGTGACGACATCTCAGTTGTCTCTGTTAATAATGCTAATGGGTAAATATTAAAATTTTGTCAATAATCCTGACGATGTTTTGACAAAAGGAACAATGCTGTTGTGCAATGCATGGGGGTGGGGCCACACAACAACTTCAGGTTGTACCTGGAGGTGTTCAGAACTGCCTTTTTTTTAATTTTTTTATTTTTAAAAATTACAAAGATATACAATTAAAAAGTTCATATTTGGGTTTTGGTCAAACAGTGTTGCAGCACCCATCCCGCCACCAGTGCCCATCTCCCACCACCAACGCCCCGGTTCCCCTCCCCTCCTCCCCCAGCCCTGCTCCATGGCAGGTTCTTGATTTCTTTCCATTCCTCTCTCTTTCTCTTTCCTTCCCCTCCAGACCATGGATTACAGAACATACATTAAAGGGTTGTCATGTGTATCTTTTTGCCTCTATTTAATGCTCAGTTCTAGGTTGGCATTAGTACCCCTCAACAATTGTTAGCACACTGTTCCATTACTGTCTTACCTAGCCTCTGAATCCCACACGTTTGTGATAATTTCCACCTTTGACAGGACCTCCTGATATATGTTTCACTTGACCTTGGATATTGGTATCATAATATGTACCTATATATTTATGTTATGCAGATAAATGCAGTCATTCTGTATCTGTCTCCCCTTCTGGCTAATTTCGCCAACATAATCTTCTCCATGTCCATCCATTTGTAGGCAAATTTTATAACTTCATTTTTCCTAACCGCTGCATAGTATT
Source organism: Cryptotis parvus (assembly GCA_021461705.1). Lineage (NCBI taxonomy): Eukaryota > Metazoa > Chordata > Mammalia > Eulipotyphla > Soricidae > Cryptotis > Cryptotis parvus. Next base: position 30,515 of record JAJIBD010025275.1, read on the forward strand.
CCATTGTGTAGATGTACCAAAGCTTTTTTATCCAGTCATCGATTTTCGGGCACTCTGGTTGCTTCCAGTTTCTGGCTATTGTGAATAATGCTGCTATGAACATAAAAGTAGGGATGGTGTTTCCGCTGCGTATTTTTGGCTTCCCAGAGTAGATTCCCAGAACTGCTTTTGGCTCTGTGCTGCAAAGAGTGTTTTTGGTGGTGCTCAGAGGACCAGAGATATCTGTGATGCCAGCTATTGAACTTGGGTTGACTGCATGCAAAACAACTATCTTTCTGTACCTGCTTACTGAAGCAAGAGACATTTCTCTGTATCCTTCAGAAATTACCAGCTAGGTCTAGGGAGATGATTCAAAGAGCTGGAGAGCATGTTTTTCATGCTGGTGTCCTGGGTTGGCACTGCGTGGTATCCAAATTCCAATGAGAGATCTCTAAGCTCTGAACCGTCAGTTCACCTGAGCACTACCTTGTATAGCCTCAAAAGAAACCAAAACAAAAAACATGCATATCTAAGAAACAGTGCCAGTTATAAAATATTTTAATACACTTCAGTGCATTGAAAGGTGAAAGAAGAGCTGGGGAGATAGTATAGCAGGTAGAGCATTTGCCATGGACATGCCCAACCCTAGTTTGATTCCTGGTTCCACAGATCATCTCCAGCACCTTCACGAGTGGCCCCAAATCAAAATAATGCCCCCCAAAAAAAGAAAGAAAACAAAAAAAAGGTTGGAGATTGATGCTTTTTTTCAGGCTCAGAATTATTCTTCAATAATGTGGGGAAATTTTGAACCAACTTCTCATTTCACACCCATTTGCTCACAAGACATATAGCCCTCTAGGTTCTCAGTTGATTTTCCTTTTCCTTTTGGGCCTCGCTCCATTGTGATCAGTTCTTACTCATGGCTCTGTTCTCATAGTATACCCTGATTATTCTCCTGACACTACATATAGTCCTTTGAGCCCCACCACGAAGTGATCCCTGAATAGGAGCCAGGGAGAAAGCACTACACAGGACTCCCCATAATATTGACTATGGATGGCTATTTAAGGCTCCATGCCAGTAGCAAAAAAAAGTGAAAATAAATAGAACTGCCTATGCACTATGAATCAATAATGACTAGATTAAGAATCATCTTCTGATTCAGAAAATATTCACTTAACACACATCTGGAAAAAATACTGATAGCCAAGATTTGTAAATTGCTTACAAAATTCAACAACAAACAACTACATTAAAAATGATGAGAAGCTGAATATACAGTTCCTTAAAGAAGGAGTACATACGTCAAATTGGTCTATAAAATTCTCTGCATCACGTAACTTCAGGGAAAGACAAATCTGAACAACAATGAGATATCAGTTCACACCTATGAGATTGGCACACATGAAATAGAACAAAATGACTAGTGTGCATGTATGTGGAGGAGAAGAGGGATCCTTTCCAATGCTGGTGGGAATATTATGTAGCTCGATTTCTATGGAAAAAATATTGCAACATTTCAAGAAACAAAATCTTGAGTATTTGTAAGACCCAACAATTCTACTTCTTGTCATCTTCTGCAAGAGTTCCAAAGCACTATTTTGAGAATACATTGTACACTTATATACATTGCAGACATATTCAAAACAGACAAAATCTGGAAATAACCCAGTGTTCAAGAATGGACTATTGGATAAAGAAGCACTATGGGATACTACTCAGCTGTAAGAAAAGATGAAATTATGCAATGTGCCACTATATTAGTAGAACTAGACAGTATAATGGTGCATGAAATCAGTAAGAGAATGGCAGATACAGACTGTAAAGAAATATTATATGGAAATAGCAAATGGCCAAAGGCAACAGAACCTAACCTGGGCCATAGAATTAAGATTACCAAGGAGACGGGTTCAAAGAATGAATAGAAGGGAAACTTGTGTTAATGTTGGTAGTATACTTTGGTGGTAAGTGTGGTACTAAAGTGTTGCATGCATGAAGGTTTTTTTTTGGGGAAACGAGGGAAAATCTGGGTCAAACATAGCAATGCTCATGGCTTACTCCTGGCTCTGCACTCAGGAATTACTCCTGGCAATGCTTGGGGGACCAAGCCAGTGATCAAACTGATCAGGTCAGCTGAATGCAAGACAAACACCCAGCCCAATGTACTATAGCTTCAGCAAATATGCATTAAATTCTACCATTAAGAGTATGAATTATAGTGTCTAAGGTAAAAAACTTAAAGTATATGGAAAACATTCTTTTGGATTTTTTAAAAATATAATCTATTGGTGCTGGAGCAGTAGTACAGAGGGTAGGGTGTTTGCTTAGCATGTGACTATCCCAGTTCAATCTTCGCCATCTCGTATGGACCCCCCAAGCACTGCCAGGAGTAATTCCTGAACGCAGAGTCAAGTGTAACACCTGTGTATCACTGGGTATAGTCTAAAAAAAGAAAATAAAATGTAATCTATCTTTTATGGTTTATACTATTTTATAGTTCTGATAAACAAAAGAACTATTTTATAGTTCTTTTGTTTGTTGGCTGCGCAGGGTCACTCCCGGCTCTGCACTCAGGAATTACTCCTGGCGGTGCTTGGGGGAGCTGGGGGAGAGACAGACATGGGGCAGAGCTGCTACTGGCTCTCCCTGTGCCCAGCCGCTCATGAGGCGCCCGGGAGGGATGGCAGGTTCTAGCCCTGGCCCGCTGGACCCAGCAGAGCCTCACAACAAGCCAGACGACCCCCCACTCCATTTTCCACATCCGGACTTCCCCCTCATCAGAACTCCACCCAGCAGACCAGCCTATCACAGCCCGGCCATGCGGTTCATTAATAAATGCTGGATTTTGGGATGACTACAAGAGTACGCTACCCGCACGGCAGAGCCTGGCAAGCTGCCCGTGTTGTATTTGATATGCCAGATACCAGTAACAATTATAGACCCCATTCCCATGACCTGATGGAATGGTTTGAGGCTCTTTATGTTCCTGGAGCAAGCAGGTGTCCTTGGGCTCTACTTGCATGAGACAGGACATATGGAGATGTTACTGGTGCCTGCTCGAGGCAATCGATGATGAACGGAAGACAGTGATACAGTGATACTATTTTATAATTTGTATCATGTATTCATCAAGACTATAGCTATTAAATGAGTAATAATTATTACTCATTTAATAGCTATACTTAATAGTAATAGCTATTAAAAAGTATAGCTAATGCTTATTAGTAATAGCTATTAAATAAGTATAGCTAGTACCAATTAATCGACTCTTCCTAGGAATTTCAGTTACTGTCTCTTATCTAGAAAATAGGGAAAAATAAGTATAGAATAATTATAATAATAATATAATATAGAATACTTATTTTTTTTTCAAAATGTGACATGCCATATGTCTATGTGTTAATCTCTGAAGTGTTTTATAGGGAGTAGTCCTAAGAACTGGGGTCTCTGGGTATTTATGAATTCCTCTACTCAGGCACGAGACCATCCATGTTAAAGTTTTCACCTCTCTGATCTTACCAAAAGTGGAAATTACAACAAGCACGTGGGAGTCAGAGGTTAGGTAAGATAGAGAAGGGAACATGTGTGAATAAATGTCAAAAGGTCTGATACCAACATAGAACTGAGCATTAAATACAGAACAAAAAAATGGGGCCGGAGCGATAGCCCAGCAGGTAGGGGCGTTTGCCTTGCACGGCCGGCCTCTGCTGGCCTGGGTTCGATCTCCGGCATCCCATATGGTCCACCGAGCACCGCCAGGAGTGATTCCTGAGTGCAGAGCCAGGAGTGGCCCCTGAGCATTGCCGGTGTCACTCAAAAAAAGCAAAATAAAATGCAAATGATGGCTTCTAAGTGTACATAGTGCAACCAACAATGTGTAGGAGAAGGAAGAGAGAGAGAGGGAGAGAGAGAGGAGATAAAGAACTTGCCATTTAGGCAGGATGTGGGAGGGGGGGGGGGGAATTGGGGACATGGGCGGTGGGTGATGGGCACTGGTGGAGGGCGGGTGCTGGGACACTGTGTGACCGAAACCTCCAAACGTGAACAATGTTGTAATTGTATATCTCACGGTGGTATAATAAAATGTTAAAAAAATAAATAAATATATATGTAAAAAAAAAAGTTTTCACCTCTCTCACCAGTTAAAGAAATGGTTGCATCTTAGGGCAGGGCAGAAATAGAAAGAAGAATTATGTGTTCAGTGTTAAGCATACCTTTTGCTGCCATGGGTTCAGTTAACACTGACATGACACATAAGCCAATTGGTAAGAAGTAAAAGAATTAGAGATTAGCCAGGTCAGGGCTAGGAGAAATAGGTCTAAAGGAGGTACAGTAAATTTCATTAGATTTTGATCAGCCCCAATATCTACAAGGTTTGTTCTCATGACATTACCAATTTAAGTCTGAGGAAAGACTCGTACTTATTGCTTATAGTTTATAGTTTCTCTTTATTGTGAACAATGATCCCAGCTTGGTGGGGATAGTAAGAAATAACCCCTAAAAAAGACAGGAAAGGATATCAAAAACTTAGACCTTTGAGTTAAGTGTTAGGATCCTACTGCCTTTAATTCAATGATAGGAAAAGATAACTAAGAAATGGAAATGGAGCTTCATCATGAGGCTGGCATCTAGCTGCAGTTCTGAAAGTTTGCCTCTAAGGATGGGGATACCGGATATCAGGTTTAGTATCCAGAGGCTAATGGCAGAAACCTTTTTTTTTTATTAGAATGGAATATCTACATGTAGGCTTGATTCTCATTGAGTCTGGGTGGGGCTGGAGCTACAGAGTAAATATGCTTATTTCTTGCCACTGGATACAATCTGATACTTGCATATGCTGATAAAAATTTGTTTTGGCAATACTTCTGTAGATTGAAATCTACATTGGAGCCAAAAACTTTTTATCTCAGAAGAATCAAATTCATGTATTCAGAATCAAGGCAAGAAGTATAATCATAAATTTTGCAGCCTATTTTTAGTGCCTCATCATAATACATTCTAGTTTCAGTGGATTTATTCCATGTGCTTGAATGACGTCTTCTCATGCCAGATACTAGAACATTTAGGTAGGCATTTCTTCTTACTTAAGGAGTTAGGTATGTCTGAGGGTAGATAGTCGAAGCCTGTAAACAGGTCTGGCTCTGCTAAAAGTTGGTTATCATTACCGACTTCCGATTTCCTTCGGGTCAAATTGTTGATGTCTCATATCTAGACCTTACCCTAAACTGGAAAAACAGCATCGATAATTGTCTCTTAATCCCTGCAAACTTCCCCACCACCACCCACCCCATTTTATTCAGTGTGGGCTTTTAAAAATTGTAATAAAGATTAGAATTTATAACATAATTGTCAGTAATTCTTTACCATAAGGTAAAAAATTAACAATTTCTGTTTGTTTTATGGGTTGAAAAGTAAAAGCAAACTGTTTTTTTTCTTTTTTTCCTATTGTTCAGATATATTGTAGCAAGCAGTTAATTATTCCTCTGTGGTCACATAATCCTAATGGGGGATTAATTCCTCTTGTGTTTCCCCACCAGAAAGAATTTTTTAGGAAAATTATAAGATTATTGCTTTGGGTAGAGTTAGATGAATACACACCTACACAAAGTAAAGCATTTAGTATTTTCAGTTAAAGACTTACATATAAATTGTGGTCATATCATGTCATTTGGTCTATGATAAACATTCAAAGAAAATTAATAGGAGTAATATGCTTATCTATTTTTCAGACTAAGAACTAAGTATTATAAATCATAGAGGGTGAAATAGTATAGAACAATATATGGATTCTCAAAGTTACTCCATATAACTAGGCTCAATGGAGGTCAAGGGGGGCTTATGGTTTTATATAAAAAGAAGGTTTAGGGATCAGATAAGTTTGAGATTTACTGAATTAAGTGTCATGAAATACATATTCTTACAGTATCACTGCCTGTAATAATGAGTATATTAATTTCCAAGACTGGAGGTCTATATGCTGCATTTATCTATGTATGTTTTCAAACTTGAATGGTCTAAGGATACTGATTGGACCATGTTGTTATTAGAGGATGCCTGAAGTGACAAAGAGTAAAAGAGACAAGGAGAATATCAAGGGGATTATTTTAAAAAATTTGAATAAGTGGATCCTAACTCAATACAGATAAGGTAAAAACAAGGAAGAAGGACTAGCATGTGAGGAAGCTGAATGGTTAATTTCATTAAGCTGAATGGTTACTTCAATTTTGATGGTGTCATTTTATATCAGTGTGTTCCTCTTCAGATTCTCCTTTGTCTTCAGTTCTAGGCAGTTCTGTGTAGACTACAACTAGCTTATGGCGGATCCAACTCAAGGTACTTTGCCAAATCCCATGTACACCCTGAAATTCTGTTTTGATGCTATCAGAGAATTTCAAGCTGAAATTACATTTCACATGTTAAAATGTTTCTTATTCATTCACAGAATTATGAATTATGATAAAATTGTAAATACATTTCTATTACTGATCCTCAAGGTGTTGCAGGTATGACTGAGGAGTCCAGCTGCATAAGTAGGTGGCAAGAAGAGACAGGCTTGTCTACATCAAGGGCTCTGTTCTTTGCACCCTGGATGGTTGATGATCTGACATAGGAAAAGACCGCCCACCTCCCCACCCCCCCCCCCCGCATGAACCCAGAGCCACAGCAGAGCCTGGCAAGCTACCCGTGGTGTATTCAATATGCCAAAAACAGTAACAATAATGGGTTATCATTCTCAACGAATGAAGACGTTACTGGTGCCCGCTCAAGCAAATTGATGAAAAACAGGAAGACAAGTGACATTTCTTTTTTTTTTCTCTCTTCCTTTTTTCGGTCACACCCATCGCTGCTCAGAGGTTACTCTGGGCTCTGTGCTCAGGAATTACTCCCTGGCGGTGATGCTCGGGTGACCATATGGGATGCTGGGGATCGAACCCGGGAGGCATGGGCAAGCCGCGTGAAAGGCAAACTACCTACCCGCTGGACTATCACTCCGACCCTATTTCCATTATGACAAGACCTAGTAGAGTTTCTCTTAAGACTTGGTGATATGATAAATAGCTTCATTTAGTTAAACAGGTCAGTAACTATACAGGTCACATTAGAGAAATTATAGTTTAGATACACTAAACCATTGTGAATTACCCATATGTTTTGAGAAAATAGTACTTTTATTTAATTTTTCTACCATTTATTTATTTATTTTTTTGTTTTCATAAAGGTCAAGGTTGACTACTGAGCATCTTCTGAAAAATTTCAACTTGAAGTACAATTACTTTATTATCAGTGACTTTCAGTGTTCTGATTAGATTAGTCTTACTTTTGTCAAAATTGCAATGAAATTACTTTGTCAAAATATTTTCTTGTATATGACATCAATATGATGTTTCTTTTTTATACATTGTTGCTATTTCATACTATTATGGATTTATAGCTACATATAAATTATTATTATTTGAGTATTTCAGAATTTTGATTATTTATATTAAAATATGACTATGTGTTTTTAGGGGTGCAGCTTTAAGACTCTTCTAAATATATTCCACTTCACAGTACCCATCAAGGCACAGATATCATTCCACCACAGTCCTTTGGTCTTTCTTCATCCTTTCTCCTCTGGCAAACTCAGTTTCATGTCTGACTCTGTGAGTTTTATTTTGTTGGTTTTTTTTTTTGGTTGTTTTTTTCTTTCTGTTACCTAGCTTTGTTTTGTATATGCCACACAGAACGAGTTCACATGACATTTTGTTTTCAAATTCTAACATTCTTGCGCTTAACATGACCCCATTAATGTCGTTCCATCTTACAAAGGGCTAATATTTAAGAAATAACACATGAATTTAACAATAAAAAATAAAAATGTGTAATCTTGAAGAAGACATGTAAATAGTCACCAGACACAATGAAAGAACACTTTACTCATTACCACTTATTATCAAAGAAATGCAAATCAAAATACTGTGAGATAGTACTACACACCTGTGAGAATGATCACCATCAAGGTGCGAGAAACAAGTGTTAGTATACACTGTTGTTAGGAATGTAAATTAATTCAGTCTTTCTGTAAAATTAATTATAGGTTGTTCTCCTCACTTAAATAGTAGATCTTTCAGGGCCTAGAGCAATAGCATAGTGGGTAGAGGTAGCTTCCCTCGCATGCGCCAGCTGGATTCAATCTCCAGCACCATACGTAGTTCGCTGAGCCCCACCAGGAATGATCCCTGAGTGCAGACCCAAAGATCACCTTGAGTGTGACCAGGTGTGCCTCCCCACCCAAATAGATCTTTCCTATAATCGAGCAGTTTCACTTTTTATTTATTAATAAAATGTCATATTAATATCCGGTCATTCAATAATATTGAAAATATTTTTCAATCATCCCTTATTCCATTGTAGTTCTGCTTTTCTTTACTAAATTTTTCCTTATTAATATTGGGAAAACTGTGTCAGATTATTTGGCCACTATTTTAAACAATAAAATAATAATTTAAAGAAAAAATAATTTGAAAGTTCAAAACACCAGACAAAGAAAGTTAATATTTCAGATTATAGATGGACTTTTTGTGTACCAGATTATAGGCCCTACGCTTATACAAGACTACCAAATAGAAGGAATTCCAAAACGGAAGATCTTTTGACAAAAATAACTTCAAGTTATAAAAATAAATACCTTAGGGTGATAGTTCTTATCTGTTTCTTTGTCCCTGGCAAGGTTATCATTGCTACATTTGACCTTCCATCCATTTTCTCTGTTTTAATAGTTTAATAGTTTTTAATAGTCTTAATAATTTAAGACTATTAATAAACTATTAAATGATTCAAATGTAGTCATCATGGCTACATTTGACCTTCCATCCATTTTTTCTGTCTTAATAGTTTAATAATTTATTAATAGTCTTAACAATTTGTATTAGTACTGGGAAGGAATTAGGCCTTCCTTTAGCTCTAATGTATACTCCTTTCTCTGGTGTTCCAGATATGTTATAATGGAGCCCATATTTATTTCTTCTCCATATGGTAATGTAGCAGTGTAGTCATGGATGGTGTTTGGAGTCAAGCCACTCAGAATTTCTAATCTCCACCCCATTTTTTATTAGCCTTGTATATCACCCTTATGTCATGCTGCTAACCCTCTCTGAGCCTCAGCTTGTATGTATGAAAAATGGACGACTTCTTTTTCACATCATAAACGTTCTGTGAAACTTAAATGATACAATATGGTGTAACAGATATAAGGGTCCTGCCTGTATTCCCTGGGCCCTCATTTATATCTTCAGACCACACTTGCTGAGCACATTTCCTCCTGCTGCTTGCCTTCATTTTGACTGCAGGAACATTGTTGGTTCATTCACAAGGTTAGCTGAGAGTCTATGAAATCAATGCCTCTAAAGCTGCTTCTTATTTGGAATAATTCAAATCCATTTCGTGAACATTTTCCAAAGTTCCCTGTCAGTTTAGCCATAGTTGCCCATAGGTCTTAACTGCTTGATAGCACCTTTCATTCTCCCTAGTTTCATTTCTTCTTCCCTAATTGGTTTTCCTGGGATTTTTCTTTCAAATAAGTTCCTTACACCCAAATAACTATTTTAGGTCTACTTCTGATAGAACTCAAAATAAGATATGTGAAAAACACAACACAGTGTTTGCACAGTGTTTGGCACATAATAAACAATAAAGTGATTCATTCCAGAAGATGTATGTAGCTATATGTGAAACTAAGGAACTATATTTTTGCCAACCACTTTCATGGCTGCCACCTCTGCTCTGGTTATTTTTCCCTCTTTCTCTCATTTTGACACTTTGAATTTTTGAATTTTTGTTTTCTATTTAAACAGAGGGAGAATGTTTAGCAGGAATATTTGGACAATGACTTTGCAGTTACTTTTTTTTTCTACACTTTAAACTGAAAATTCTTGATAACAAATTTGGCCTGGTACTTTTTTCTGAAAAATAATAAGCATCATTTTTAAATGACTAAGGTAAAAAATTGCGTTAGTATATAATAGCCTTATAGAAAAGCAAGAGCTCTTTATTTCACCAAAAGAGTTTTGTTTCTCCCATTAGTGAATACTGACATTGATAGCACATTATAATTAATTAACTTTGATACCTCTGGAGGCCAAGAGTCTTGGGCAAAGCAAAATTAATGTCTTAGGCAAAATGGAATGCATTAGATTCACACTTGTAACTTACTAATTTGGACAAAGGATTAGATTAAAAAATTACTAGAATAGATTTAGTTTTTTCATATACAGTGTTTTTTATTATAAGACTGTCTTTTAATATTTTTTCTGACCATAGTTGCATTTGGCAATATCTGGAATGGTTACCATCAGTGCTTCTTGAGTTTTAGACTAAAAATGATATCTACTTATTATAACCTTAACAAAAATTAGATTAGCCCAAAGGATGCCACCCTTTCAGTTTTATCTGTTTATTCCCTCTCTTGCAGGGGGAAGTGGGAACACAACCAGTAATGCTTAGGGTTTGCTCCTAACTCTGTGTCCAGGAGAGACCCCAAGTCAGTGGTATTAGGGATCAAACTTGGGTTAGCTTCAGGCAGGACAAGTATCTTGCATCCTGTACTATCTCTTCAGCACTCTAATTCTTTATTCATAAAGAGAATAAGTCATTATTAGTGGGGGAAAGTGTGATTGTAAGAGTATATACCAATAAGCTCTCAAGTACAAAGTTTATTCAGAATTCAGGACTAAATATTGTGTAAGTTTTAAATATGAAGTTTCATATGTACTAATGACTGTGTTTTATTCCTGTATTTGTATGGTTATTAAAAGATATGTATTTATACACAAGTTATTAAGGTGAGTAACATAATGGGCATTTTAGTGTGTCTCTGCATTAATACATGCTGATATTTTCTCAAATAGCATTCTTCACAAATTCCAGCAGCATATTTACAAGTATAAAAGAAAAAATAGTTTATATTTTGACTTGTTTATTTTTGTTTCACACATATAACTTTTTTCTCTTTTTCTCTTCCTCTGCCTAATGAAGCAGCATTTCCATGTGTTAACTTTGAGGGCTATATGTAATGCATTTCATATTATTGTTTATTAATCAGCATGATTACAAAGTGGAAATTAACCCTGTAATCATTCAATAAATTTCCACCAGACTACTTTCACTCACAAAGGTTGTTTTTGTACATTTTAGCTATTACAACTTCATTTACTTTCTATGAAATGATAGCAGCTATATTAAGTCCCACAAATTTGTGCAATCTTTTCATTTTCAGAGTATATGTCACTGATGCTTAGTACAGATTAATTGGTGTTCTCTAATGTGAAGTAGACTCAGTGGAGATAAATGGCTACCTTCCTCCTATTAATGGGAAAATAAAAGGTATAGAGTTTATGATCTTTCCTAGCTAGCCACATAGCTAGATAAGGGGTGGGACTTGAAGTGCATTTCACTTTCCCCAAAGTCAGTCCATTTCTCTCTAGCTGAGTTGTTCTGTCAGGTGCCTTGTGGCATCCCGATAGGGGCTAACTGTGATTTTCTTGGACCTGTCTAATATACGAGGATCAGAGAGATCATGACATATTCAAGCTAGAAAGAACATGAGAAATTTCCTACCTCTGGGGCCCGAGGGATAAAGTACATCAGGGAGAGAGCTTGCCTTGCAAGTGGCCAACCCAAGTTCAATCCCCTGCAACCCATTTAGCCCCGCAAGATTTCCAGGAGGGATCCCTGAGCACAGAGCCAAAGTAAACCCTGAGTGTCTCCAGGTGGCCTCAAAAGACAAAAAAATAAATAAAAATAAGTTTCCTACCTCTATCTCACTTATATTTTAATGGAGGTAATTGAGAGTAAGGATTCAGTATGACAAAGAAATTCATGTAATTTCTTTGTAATCACACTACATTCACTCAAACTTTGAGTGGGATTGCACCTTTTATATAGCTCAAGCTGAAGTGTTTGTCCATATTATTAAAATCACTTGATCACTTGATCACTTGACATCCCGTTATTTGTCGATTTGCTCAAGTGGGCACCAGTAACATTTCCATTTGTCCCTGTCACATGCCAGTGTAGCCCAATGGCATCTGCTTGCTACAGGAATACGAAGAGCCTCAAACCAATCATTCAGAGTCTTGACGAAGAAGTCTGACCATCTTGTAAATGGGCAGCCATGTGATCTTTTGATGTCCTGTGGGATCCAGTCGGTAATGGCTCTAGTTCAGCGGTCGCCTCCAAATCGCATTACATGTCCAGCCCATCTGATTTTCGATGCTTTGGCAAACGAGACCGCATCCCTTACTCTGGATCATCGACAGAGGTCGGAACTCCGATTTCTTCTCTCACTTGAGTGAGGCGTGATATTCCAAGCATAGCTCTTTCGATTCCTCTTTGGGAGACCCGAATAGCATTCTCATCCTGCTTTCGTAGGGCTCAGGACTTCAGGGAGTGCAATGGGGAGAGCTGGTAGTAGTTCTGCCTGGTTATCTGTGTCTGTGGTTCAAGCATTCCTGGGCTTGATATCGTTTCCTCTGTAGGGTGGGCTTGAGATTGGCTTACACTCTTGGGTGGAGCTCTAATGAGCTGTGGAGTCTGGATCATGAAAAATGCTGCCAGTACGGTTTGGGGGTTTCTTTTGGTTCTTTTGAGGGATCTTGGAATGGTGGGCTCAGGCCAGAAGTCGCTCTCTGTCTCAGACCCCTTGTGGTCAGTGGAATACTGGGAGAGCAATGGGGAGAGCTGGTAGCAGCTCTGCCTGGTGTATTTGCCTCTCAAAATTATTAAAATTTATTTAATAACTTAAGTAATTTAAAATATAAAATATTTAATGTTATGACATAAAAGAAGGGGAAATTAAATATAATTTTACTTATTTTGGAATTGGGGCTAAACCTCTCAGTGCTAAGGGAATGCTTCTCGCTCTGTGCTCTGGGAATTGTTCTTGGCTTGACTGGGGGAACTATTCAGTGCTGGGGTCAAACTTGGGCCAGCACATGCACTTGATCCCATTCAACTGTCTCTCTAGTCCTGTCCATCTAAGCTTAAGAACTTGTGACATGGTATATAGCAGCATGCATTTCCATGTTGATCCTCTATTAGTATTTTGGGGATTTTTTTATACTTTTCTCTTTATCTATAACATTGGTTAGCTGATTTTTATTTCATTTAAACATCCGTACTGAAATGGGCAATGCTTGTTGGCTGAACCATAGCTTGCGAAGAAAAAAAATTTTATTATAATACATTCAGCAGTCCTTTTGCTTGTATTATAATTAACATATGTGTCTTGTGATTATATCTGGGGAAATGCCAGCTACTGTGTGTGGCTTCAGCCCAGGAACTGTACTGGTGGAAATGAGAAGTAAAATTATTGTGTGGGTTGTATTGTTGTAATTAGATTATTTTCTATTATTCTAGGGGAATTTGAACTTCTTGAAAATTGCTTTATATTTTAGCTAGTATTTTCTCTCTACTATTGAGAATGTCTTCATTTCTTATCTCATAAGTGTTAAGATATACATGAATGGTTGCATTATATATATCAAAACTCCTCACATGAATGGTGTACATATCTGATGCATCATGTATGTATATCAGGGTATTCTACATTCCCATGCATAAAACACGTAGATATTTCTCAGGATAGTGAGAATTGTTTACTGGTGGCTGTTTTTCTTTTCATACATCCATGCTTTATTTTACATTTTCCAATGTATTAGCATTATGGATTTTTAAATCCATTTACCAAAAAACATTTACATAATTTTCAATATTGATTCAAAATCATTTAAAAAATATAATCCAATAAGTTACAGTGCCTTATTCACTGATTCAGCTTAGCATCCATCTCTAAATGTGTTATTACTTATTCATTAATTGAAGCCCTTTAATTTTATATTCTGCTCTTGGCAAGTGTGGCTTATTTGGTGCTTGTTACGGCCTCTTTAGACAAGTAAATAAAATCAGATGAAAAAACCTCAGCACCAGCTGGAAATAAACCAGTAGTTTCTGTTTGCAATTGGCAGAGTAAAGCACTATCCGGCTACATGAGAGAAATACCAGCCAACTGTTATATATTGTGAGGAAAGATTGCTTATATTTGGAGTTTTGGCCTTATATGTAGTGGGGGTTTTTTCTCCATTTTGTTCATGAAACATGCAACCTATGTGGTAAGACGAGAATAAAATTATTAAATTATTATCACAAATTATTATACATCTTCCTGGTTAGGCTCCGATAAGAACCATTAATAAACACAGTAAAAGTGTAGAATTAGATATGAAAAAAACTTTGGAGAAAGTTATTCTTGTTATTTTTAATTTTCCTCTGCTAGTATTTAGTTCAAGTACATGATAATTCTAGGGGATTACTAGTCTTTATCAGACCACCCATGCACAAAGGTTGGTATGCCAAGAAATAAACCGGTGGCTTGTAATAACTTGCTTCTAACTTTAAGTCACACTTGTTTTGGTAAGCAGATTCTTTTTAAACGTCTATGTGGTTTAGCACTCTGAGCTTATTTCTTTCTTCTTTCAAGTAAATATACACATAGTTTCAAGTTCTTTTTTTTAAGACTGTAAGTACTTGATAATTTAAATCGGACTTTTCATTTTTAGCTTGAGTTTTATATTTAGGACCCAACTTTAGTATTACAACCTGGAATATATGTTAAGAAAAAAACATTTCTTCAATATAAAAAATTATAAAAATAAAAAATAGAAATGAATAGTGTAACTACAATAGTTGTTTAACAGTTTTTAATATTGAATTATCTATGTGTATACAACTCCTTCAGTGAACAATCTCATTCCTATGATGATGAGAGGAAAGTTTATAAAGGTTTATAATCCCTATTTCAAGACAATTCAAAGTTAGTTTGTCTAATTATTTCCTTTGTAATTTTATATATGATAGTCAATTCTTGTTCTTTTCTTCTAAGTTATATTCACTTTGGATAAATCAGGTTAAACACTGCATTAAATCTCTAAGAACCCTCTATAGAATGATATCTTGATCTTAGAAACTTAAATCTTTTTAATGCTTTCTGGAATAATACCAAGATGAAAGCACAATAGGATAAAATTATTTTGTTTTCCCTGCTTGTATTTTTTTTGTCAGCAGACAAACTTTACTTTTACAAATACTATCATAATATATCCTATTGCTTGATTCATCTGGTATTAAAGAAAAATAGTATAGTCCCAGTATTATTTATTTCTATAAGTGTATTTTTATTATTTTTCCATTAAAAGTGAATGATGACTTAAAATCTTCAATTTGATTTAGAGTCTTCAATTTATATCTTAAAAAATCCAAAAACAGTTTCTCAAATTTTG
Organism: Cryptotis parvus; assembly: GCA_021461705.1. NCBI lineage: Eukaryota > Metazoa > Chordata > Mammalia > Eulipotyphla > Soricidae > Cryptotis > Cryptotis parvus. The sequence continues at coordinate 45,808 of JAJIBD010025275.1, forward strand.
ACATAATCAGAATTTCTTGAAGTAATTTATCAAGATCTATATTTTATATCACATCACTTGGAAAAGCTAGGAGGGTTACCATACTTGTATTTCTATAAAGTTCTCAAGTGATATTGTTGCTACTTCCCAATCCACACATACAGGACTTATACCCTAAAACCATGAGTCTTTTCCTTAGAAGAATGATAAGGAAATACATCTCAAGAGATCTGATATCTCTGGATTATAGGAATATGAACAGTTTTGTACTATTTAGCATAGTCTCTATGTTTTCTATAATTTTATAAATAGTATAATTTTTATCAGAAAAAGATGAACATTTAAAATAAATATTTATTAACTAGTAATTCTTTCATCTGCATGTACTTTATTCTTCTGAATTTTTATAACAATGCATGATTTAGTCTTTAGTCTTTTTTCCTGAGTCAAGAATTCGTCCATGTTTGATAATTTCATTCACAAATCATCAGACAATTGTTCAATTCTGACATAGTGCTTTCCTAATTTTGCCATAACAAAATAAAGAATTCTGATTCTGTGGGTAATAATAATTTAATTGTAGCTAATTTTCCCCTTATTTTCTTCTCTCTATTCTTTAAGGCTTCTCTAAGTTTAAAACTCCAAAATATTCTGTATAAACCTAAATACTGATGACACAAAGTCTGATGGTCAAATGCTGAGTGCTGGTATTCCCAGAAACTTGAAATTTTATTTATCTTTTGGAAGTATGTTTATTTAACATGAATTAGCTTCACTCAGAGCTTCTGATAAATCAAACAAAAGAATGGCATAACAATGTTAGCCATTTCTTTTAGTGTTCACTTCCAATAACCTGCTCCAGGAAATATTTGCTTTATATATTTATTTCAGATTTTGATTAAAAACAAAAACTAAATATCACATTCTTAATTTTTTTGAAGTCTTAGTCTCTTTTATTTATAACTCTTAGAAGCACATGATTGAAGAGGGCTTATTTAGAAAGAATGAAGGTTATAACCTGCCATGTCTGTGTAGACAGTGATTTTAATTACATTTAATTCCTATTCACTCTGTATGTTATTTGATCCATTCATTGGTTTAAAGGCATATTGATAAATACAACCATGGCTTAACCTTTACCCTTAGACTAGTCTAGAATTACATCCTGGTTGGAGTGAGTTAGCCACATTTAAATGTCAAACTTCATTACTGATGAAAAATGATTTAGATCCTTTATATATAGTTAAATCTCTTTTTTCCTATAGGATAATCTATATTCCATTATCAAAATAAATTAAAGAAAAGCAACTTGTTGCAAAAGGCCCTCAACATAATGGCATATAGTCATATAAGTAACAGTTAAAAAAATCCCTGTGTCCATGCTTTTCACATACATGTTAATTGATATTCTGCTTTAAAAATTCAAAGTGTTTCAGTAAATATATTCCTAATGGAATTTTAAGGGCTCACTAATTTATTAAGTGCTTATCAAAAGGAAAATTTTTATTTGATACTATGTTAATTATATGTAATATTGAATTGATATGGTACTTTAAATACAATTTTTATTTTATTTTATTTTATTTTGGTTTTGGGACCATGCCTGGAGATGCTCAGGGGTTACTCCTGGCTCTGCACTCAGGAATTACTCCTGTCAGTGCTTGGGGTACCATATGACATGCCAGGAATCAAACCCAGGTCAGCTGCATGCAAGACAAATGCCCTCCCACTGTACTATTGCTCCGGTCCCTAAATACAATTTTTTTAAAGTATTTTATTATACCACCATGAGATATACAAATAAAAAGATATACAATTTTTATATTAACAAATATGTACATAACAGATCAGTGAGTTCAAGCAACGAAAGCAGATTAATAAATGAAAAAATCCTTCAAAAGCATATTTTTCTCTCTTGGTTTTACTGATTCATTTCCAAATTATATAAAGTTAACTACTTTTTCTGTTCCGTTTGTCAGTATGGGACAGTGCAAAAATATGGTAGGAGAGGCAGGAAGAAATGGAATGGAATGGAATGGAGAGGGCAAGGAAGGGAGACAGTTCTAGGTTGGCATTAGTGCCCTTGACAATTGTTAGCACACTGTTCCATTTTCTGTCTTACCTAGCCTCTGACTCCCACACGTTTGTGATAATTTCCACCTTTGACAAGACCTACATTACTTCTTGCATTTGCTAATGGAAAACATCTAAAGATTTACTTTTTAAAAAAGAAAATTGAGCCAGGCCTATCAGTATTCAGGGTTTATGTCCGTTTCTGTCCTCAGAGATCACTCCTGGTGGGTCTGGGGATCATATATAGTGCAAGTAATAGAGCACAGGTTAAAGAGTGCAAGGTAAGCACCTTACCCACTGTACTCTCACTTTGGCCCCAAGAGAGATTTTACTTTTCCGGAAAACAGCCTCTGTATTTTGTTTGAAATAATGGTTCTGGTGTCAAAACACATTCCAAGTGGCAAGAATGTCTATAGCAAGATCCACCTCCATTATTGTTTTATGCAGACAGCACATTATGTTGTTTGCTTTTACTGTATCATTATTTTTTAGATATGCTAAATTATTTGTGAGGTATGGGACTCTCAAAATGTTCTCTACACAAACAATTGATGATTTAAAGCTGTTTCTTTAACGCTATTTGAACTTGTAAAGGTTTGATCTCTCACATCCCCTATACTCCCCTGACTCCTCCCAGGACTGATCCCTGAACACAGCCAGTAGTTAGCTGTAATTACTGCCACTATCCCAAATCCAAAATAAAAATAAGGAATTATTCAACACATTCAATTTTACAATTAAACTAACTATTCATACAATACTTGGCCATATAATATTTTTGTTAGACACTTCTTTTTCTGGCTTTGAGAAATGAAAACACTAGAAATTCTTTTCTCCTACAGTACTATTTTACATTTTATGACAATTTATAAAAAAGATATGTGTCTGCCTATAGTGACCAATTGACTTTAATTTTCTTTGTACTATTTTACATTTTATGACAATTTATAGAAAGATATATGTCTGCCTATAGTGACCAATTGACTTTAATTTTCTCTAACACTTATCTTAGATTTCTAGTTGTAGAATGCACTTTATAATTTCAATATCAAATTAAGATATTTTGTGGTCTGTAGTATTGTTCTACTTTCATTGTTGGATAATTCATTACCACTTCTAAATTCTGCTTATTAGGAAATCAAATCACATAATAAAATAGTTGTTGGTTTCCCCCCAAAATTATAATAAATAAAAAATAAGATAAATGTATTTTCTCACATGTGCATCAAATGCCAGAGTTCTGGCTCACAAATCAGGAAGAGCAAAGAAAGATACAACTGGAGTCCTTCCTAGTTCTACTGTTAGAGCCAAAATTCTGGCATTCGGGCATATTTACAAGACCCATGTTTCAGCAAGCCCTTATGCGCGTTGAGTGGGCTGAAAAGAATGTGAAATCATTTCACATGGCAACTTTTTCAGAAGAATGGATGAGGAACACGGCATCCCTCCTAAAAGAGAAAATTATCTTTGCTTGTATTATAACCATTGTTTTTTCTCCTTTTAGCTAGACATATAATGTTGCAAGATTAACTTTGAAAGCATGTAGACAATTTTTATTGGCTGTTTGGAGGGTGAATTTTGCCTCTCCACTTTCGCATTGTAATGCCTGCAAGATCTGTTACCCTGATTTGGAACTGAGGCCAGCTTTGGCTACCTTGATTATCTTCTAAAAATTATCAGTGCAAGAATACCCCTGCAATGAGAAAGAATAATAATGGGAATTATAGCACCACAATTCAGATGAGCACTTACTGTAAGTGTTTTATATTCTGGATCCAAGTAAATATTTATTTACTTTGTTTTGGGGGCCATACCTGGTGGTGCTCACAGTTTTCTCCAACTCTGCTTAGGAATCACTGCTGGTGGGTTCAGAGAACCTGGTGGGTTGGGAGAACCTTATGCATGATCAAATAGGGGTGAAATTGGAGATCAAACCAGTTCATTGGCATAGACTTACCCTCTGTACTCTCTCTCTTGCTGCAAACTAATCTTTAATACTGCCCTTGAATACAAGACTTGTTTGCATTTTATAAATAGCTACATTCTTGCAACTCATTTTGTATCACAGATGATTGTGGGGGAAAACTTTGGCTTATCTTTTTCTGACATTGGGACCTGTATCTTTTTTCACAACAAATATGCCCCAAATAAGAGGGGTAATAATTGGATTTGGGCATGGCTAAGTGAATTCTGTAAAGGTGATTGGAGTTATGGAGTAACATTGTATGCCAAAACATTAATATCACTACTCACAATACCTCCATAAGTCACTTGTATTACTTGTCTTCCCATTGTTCATCAATTTGCTCAAACAGGCACCAGTAACATCTCTATACATCCTGTCTCAAGCAAGTGTAGCCCAAGGGCATCTGCTTGCTCCAGGGACAGGAATAGCCTCAAACCATTCTTCAGGCCATGAAATTGAGGTCCATCATTGTTACTAGTTTTTGGCATATCAAATAAAACATGGGTAGCTTGTCCGGCTCTGCAGGGTAGGTGGCATACTCTCAGTAGATGGCTCTCATCTCAAGGAATTACTGATGAAACTTAAAGGGGATAGATCAGGTTTTCTCTTGGGTAGAACTCTGAGGAAATATGGAGTCTGGATGTTGAAAATGACTGACCTCATGATGTGTGGTTTGCTCTGGCTATTTGCTAGGCTTACTGGGATGATGGGTATTCCCATCATCCATAAAAACCTCCATAAAAAAAAAATAAAAGTTAAAGGTTTTCAGTCAGACAACAAATTTGCTAAATTTATTGGAGAAGAGAATCACTGACATCTCTGATCTAAAGGCCAGGAATTCTGCCTCGATAGCCTGATTATGTCACATAATGTCAGTGCTCCTCTTTTAAAGGCTGTTTATATTTCTATCAAACATGGGCAGTGTTAGCTGGCATGTGATGCATATCAAGAGAGCCTTTGTTAAGTAAGAGTGAATAAACATCCAAAGTAGCTTAATTCAACAGCTCTTTACAGACTTGAGCAGCCAAACTTAATTAGTTAAAGAATTAAAGGGAGATTGTCAGTTAAGACTTTGGGAGTCATTTTGATTTTTTTGAAACACAATGTGGTTGAAGGGGGCAGGAGAAATGCCCAAAGATTTACAAAGAATTAGAAACAGCTTTACCACCTAAAGTATTAGAGTATTACATATTTAAACATTATTCTAGTAATAAGTTGGCATATAAAATGTAATTTATGTTTTGTTAATTGAGACAGATAATGTTGGTTTAAAAGTCTGTATATATTTGGGGGGTACAATTTTACACCTCTTCAACATGTATGTTATCAAACTACACCCATCACAAAGAATTAACATCCCTCCACTACTATTTTCATAGTAATGATCTAATTTCTTCTTTTTCAGGTTATTTTTATTTTTAAATTTTTCCCTTAATTATTAATGCTATTTTTTATATTTATTCTGTACTAATTTTATATTACTTTTTATTTTTTTTTTACTTTTTAAAGTCAACTTTCCTAGAATAATTTGCTTACATGCACACATAATTTGAATTAGATTTCTCAAATAGATCATGAACCTACTTATCATATTCTCCAAGGCACGTTTATCCCCTATGCCTACGAATGCTTCTATTTACATTCTTCTTAGTTCCCATATGAACTTAGCAGAACCATTTTCTTCAGGCCTGGAAATAACTTTTGCCTGTTCAATTTCAATATTCATTTTCAGCAAAAATAATTATATTTGATTTTATACAATTTTCTATGAGAATATAGTCCTTTTTAAAACAAATATCTAGATTCTGGAGCCAGAGTTATAATACAGTGGATAGCACATTTGGCTTGTAATCAGCCAACCTGGGTTTGATTCCCTCACATCCCATGTAGCCCTCCTTGCCTGCCAGGAGTGATGTCTAAGAAGTAACCCAGGATTAAGCCCTGAGTACGGCTGAGTTTCCACAAACCAACCAAAATCTAGATTCTTCTGTCAAATTTAAAGCAGACCATTAACAGTGCCTATATACCATATTTCCAGGGCTTTGTCAAAATTCTAGATTTTTCTTTTTCCCACTGAAAAGCAGCTACTTATTCTAACTTGTATTTTATGTATTTGAACAATGTGTAAGTCAAGTACACTAGAATGACTGAGAAAGCAAAGCCGTCCCAAAGTATCTTCATACTAATTTGTGGTTTAACATAATTTATAATGATAAACATCTAAATGGCATTTTCCCCAGTATGCATAATGTGTATATATTCTATAGTACCTAGCAAGGATATATCATTTATTAAATTATCAGCATTTTCTCTCAACATATGTTTTTGAATTTCTTAAACCACTCTGAGCAAGGAAGTTTACAGAAGTTCAGCTTTTCTGTACCTTTTAACTCTTGTGTAACAAACTAACATCCCCCTCTACTTTGATAGTAGTGAATTGTCGCAGCATATTCTTTTTATTTTCGAGGTCATACTTAACTGTACTAGAGCAACTCCTGGCCTGGTGCTCAGGAATCATACCTGTTGGTGCTCATATAAGGAATTGAACCTCAGGTAATGTCTGTTGCATGGAAGGAGAGTGCCTTACCACTATACAATCTCTCCAGCCCTACATAGTCTTCTTAAACAATATCTTCTGTTTCCAATCTTTGCTTCATTTGTTAACTAAAGGATATTTAAATATTTAAAATGATATTCTCTTTCGAGCCTAAAAGGTTTGGATCCATGCCAGTGATCCAAACACTATGGATCACTGGCATGGATCACTATTTGCATCTCTGTCATTTGACTTTTGGATCTACTTTCTTAATATTCCATATGATATGCTAGATGCTAATTACGCGACTGTTTTGCAGATCACAGAGGAATAAAACATATTCATAGTGAATTCTAAAAATCATAGTTGCAGAGACAGGATTGCTCTTGTTTCATCCAGACAGGAATGGTGGATTTAATAGGTTCCCTGGAGCTTTTTCATCATATTATAACTCTCTCTGTGATGGTCAGTTGCGGTCCACATTATGTGACTTGACTTTCAACCGTTTGAACTGGAGTCTGAATGCTGAGGAATTGAGGGATTTGGGAATGCTCTTTTGTCTTCCAACAGGGAAAACACAATCATGCGTGAACATTTCTGACAAGATTCCAAATTGTGCTCATAGAGCAAACTGGAATATGACTGATACCTGGAAACTTCTTTACCTGTTTAAAAGTAATGTAGCTGGAATGCCTTATCCTAATGTAAATCTGTGGCGCTTTGCTGTATGCTTGGTGATTCTATCTCTTGCCTTCATTCATTCCCTGAGTTTGAAACTGTTAGCACATCAATGATGTTTCTTTTTCAGTTAGCTTGTATTTCTCTGAAGTACTCCTGCAGAAAACACAATGTCTCTAAATGTTTCCCTCAGACCCAGTGTGTGGTATTTAAATTAAAGGAGCTCAGACTTGTCTGAGAAAGGAAGTAGGTATTGCAACAAGCCTTGCCAATCTACTGATTAAAATTCTTGCCGAGTGTTACATTATACACAGCTTCCTTATTTTGGCTGTAAATTTCCATTGCGTATTTTTTCCAGGATGCGAAAGTTTGAACTTTTTTATTTCATAAGCCCACATAATAAACATAGCTCTCTTCAAAACCGCTTGAGGTGTTGGGTGTCTGTATGTTAAATACAGGGCTCCTTTGTGGAGGAAAGCACATGCTGCTCATTTTGGCTTCTGCCATAAGCGTTTTGGATGGGCAGAATGATTCCTTTGGAAAAAAAGAAAATAGACATTTTGATGAGTTGCAGAATCATCCATGCCGTGACTTTATTATCTCTGGTCTTTCACCCCCTCTTTTTCCCTATGAATTTGAAGAATACAACTTTTCTATTGGATAAGAGAAATTTATTTCCCCCTTCACTACCACCCACTTGTTTTATCCTGAATTTTAAAGTTTTTAGTGGATGGGATTTAATCAAGAATTCTCAACAAATAAGCTCACCTATAATGGAATTTCGTGGTTTCTTTCAAATCCTGCTGCAGTACCAGGCCAAAGATGCCAGTGTCTTATAGTGGAAATGAATCATTTCTGAGGAAGTGTGTCTAGAAGAGATCTTATCAGTGCTTTGTATATGCTAACTGATCCAGAAATTGGGGAAAAGGAAACAGACTGAAAATATTTCTTCATATTCTTCTGGAAATATGCTTTCTTTTGGTAGCAGCCTTGCAGAAGGAGAGTCACTGTAAGGAAGGATCTAGATATGGTGGGTGTGCCTTCCATTCATTCATGTAGACCCCAGTTGTCGGGAATAATTTACCCCATCACTCCTGTTAATATTAGAACTCTCCCCTGTCCCTTCTACTTGGAAAAGGGCTTTACATCCACAAAGAAGTAATCCTACAATTCTCTTTTCTTTCCTAAGTGAAAACACTCCCTGGAGGAAAGAAGTGACCTCCATTTATCTATTTAGAAAAGTTGTATTAAGTGTGTGGGAATTCAGATTTAGTTGAAAAACCACATCATAATTTATTCTGTTCTCTTTGTTTTAGGTTGCATACCGCTTTGTTGTACTAAAACTTTAATTTGTATCTTTAATATTCTTTCAGAACATTTCTCTAAACTATATTTACATCAGGATTTTAGTAATTGTGAGCCAAAATTTATCCATGGAGGCATATATGTATATACACTTATATTTGTATAAATCCATTTATAAGTACATATAATATGTATATATTATGCTAAAATACTTAAGAAAATTTCATCATAATTATAAACTACCTAAAGTCTCACTGGATTGACTTTTATATTAAAAATTCAAGTAAAATCACTGTATCACTGTCTTCCTGTAGGTCATCGATTTGCTCGGGTGGGCACCAGTAACATCTCAATACATCCTGTCACATGTGAGATAGCTCAAGGGCATCTGCCCACTCCAGGAACAGAAAGAGCCTCAAACCATTCCATCAAGTCATGGGAATGAGATCCATAATTCTTACTAGTATTTGGCATGTCAAATACAACACAGGTAGCTTACCAGGCTTTGCGGTGCTTGTGGGATTCTCTAGTAGTCACCCCAAAACTCTAGAATTTATTGATGAACAGCTCTATGATCAGCTTTTCTGCTGGGTGGAGCTATAAGGAGACGGGAGTCCGTGGAAAATGGCAGCCCTCATTGTTGTGGGGGGTACCTCTGGCTTTTTGTGAGGCTCTGCTGGGGTGGCAGGCCAGGGCTAGAACCCACCAACCCTCCCGGATTCCTCTTGATCAGCTGGGCACAGGGAGAGCAAGTAGCAGCTCTTCCCGTGTGTGTGAGTCTCTGGATCGGCATACCTGGACTGGGCTTGAAAAAACTGCTGCAGGGTGGGTCACTGATGAGCAGGGCTGTGATCAGCTCTTCTGCTGGGTGGAGCTTTTATGGAGACGAGAGTCCGGATGTGGAAACTGGCGGCCCTCATTGTGTGGGGGGGTACCTCTGGCTTATTGCGAGGCTCTGCTGGGGTGGCGGACCAGGGCTAGAACCCGCCATCCCTCCTGATGCCTTGTGATCAGCTGGACACAGGGAGAGCAAGTAGCAGCTCTTCCCGTGTGTGTGAGTTAAAATACAGGTGAAAAAGTAGCCTAATGCTAAAGGAAGAGTAATTTGGGGGCATGAGGAATAGAACATCAGATATGGTGCTCACATTGCAAGCAACCAATCCAGGTTTTATCTGCAGTACCACATATGGACTACTTAGCACAGGACAAGAAGTACATTTTGATCACAGTTGGGTGCATCAGAAGCAGGAGATGGAACATAAGAGAACAATTTTATTTTCTAACAGAATTAAATAAATGGTTTTTGTTTTAACATTTTTCTTTAATAAAGTGACCTTGCAAAACATCTCTTGAAAATAAGTTATGAGAAAAGAAAAAGTCAATATTTGCAGTGCCATTATTTATTTATTTAATTTTTATATGACCAGAGCTACACAATTACAAAGGTGTTCATAATTGGGCCCTAGTCATACAATGTTCCAACACCCATCCCTTCACCAGTGCCCCATTCCCACCAAAAAGTGCCCCACACTCACTCCCAACTCCTGCAGCCTGCCTCTATAGCAAGCAATTTTATCTTTTATCTCTCTGTCTCTCTCTGTTTCTGTCTCTCTCTCTCTCTTTTCTCCTCTTAAACATGTGACTTGCCCTACAGACATTTAGGGTTTATCATGTAACTCTGGTATATTCAACTCTTTGTGTAATACTCTTTGTGTATATTCAATGCTGAGTTCTAGTCTGGCATTACAATTTCCCACAATTAGTACTCGACAACTCTTCCAATTAACAGTAATACAAAGAAGTGTACAGGAACATAAACCCAAACCATTATTTAGATGCTAAAATTACGCATGGCAATAAATACAACACGCAGCAGGCCGCGGAGAACTCTATAACACCTCAAGCCTTTTTGACCCCACAACCCACACCCCCCACCCCCCAACACCCCACCCACCCAGCCACCCCGCCCACCCACCCCCACCCCCCCACCCCCCGGCAGCGGGCAGGGGGTCCAGCCTTGGCCCACCACCCGGCAGAACACTGGTATATATTTATATACCATTAATGAATGCAGTCATTCTATATCTGTAATTTTCTTTCTGACAAGCTTCACGCAGCATGATAATCTCCACGTCCAGCCATTTGCAGATACATTTCATGACTGTATTCTCTGACAACTGCATAGTATTCCTTTGTGTAGATGTACCACAGTTTCTTTAGGCAATCTTCTGTTCTCAGACACTTAAGTTGTTTCCAGATTCTAACTATAGTGAACAGAGCTGCAATGAATATAGAAGTGCAGATAGTATTTCGGCTGTATATTTTTGGGTCTCAAGGGTATTTTCCCAGGAGTGGTATTGCTGGGTCAAATGGGAGCTCAATTACTAGTTTTGAGAGGAATGTTCATATTATTTTCTGAAAGGGCTGAACCAGTCGACATTCCCACCAACAATGGATGAGAGTCCCTTTCTCCCGCATTATGCCAACACTGGTTGTTTTTGCTCTTTTGGATATGTGCCAGTCTCTGTGATGTGAGACTATTCCTCATTGTTGTTTTGATTTGCATCTTCCTGATGATTCAAGACAAAGAGCACTTTTCCATATGCCTTTTCGCAATTTGAATTTCTTTTTTTGAAGTTTCTGTTCATTTCTAATTCCCACTTTCTGATGGGGTTGGCTGTTTTCTTCTTGTAAAATACTACCAGTGTCTCATGTATCCTGGATATTAACCTTTATCATATGGCTTTTGGGTAAATATTCTTTTCCAGTCTCTCTATCTGTTCACTGTTTCCTTTGAGGTTCAGAAGCTTTTCAGTTTTATATAATTTGTTTTATTGATCTTTTCTTCCATTTACTTTGTCAGTGGTGTTCTGTCTATGAAGATGCCTTTATCTTTGATCTCATCGAACAGTTTTCCTATGTTTTCTTCACTGTACCTTATAGATTCATGTCTGATGTTGAAAATTTTAAACCGTTTGATTCAACTTTTGTGCATGGTGTTAGAAGGAGACCTAAGTTCATTTTTTTTTACACATAGCTGCCCAGTTTTTCCAACACCACGTGTTGAACAGGTTTTCTTTGCTCCACTTAATATTTTTTGCTCCTTTATCAAAGTTATCCTTTACCTGTGAGAGACTCATAGACATGGGGCAGAGCTGCTACTGGCTTTCCCTGTGCCCAGCTTTCTCTGTGCCCAGCTGCTACTGGCTTTCCCTGTGTCCAGCTGCTCATGAGGCGCCCGGGAGGGGATGGCACGTTCTAGCCCTGGCCCGCCAAACCAGCAGAGCCTCACAACAAGCCAGACGACCCTCCACTCCATGAGGGCCTCCATTTTCCACATCCATACCTCCCCCTCATCAGCGCTAAACCCAGCAGACCAGCGGCCACGCTGTTCATCAATAAATGCTGGATTTTGAGATAACTACAAGAGTATGCTACCCGCATGGCAGAGCCTGGCAAGCTACCCATGTGGTATTTGATATGCCAAATACCAGTAACAATTATAGACCTCATTCCCATGACCTGATGGAATGGTTTGAGGCTCTTTATGTTCCTAGAGCAAGCAGGTGCCCTTGGGCTCTACTTGCATGAGACAGGTCATATGGAGATGTTACTGGTGGCCACTCAAGCAAATCGATGATGAACGGGAAGACAGTGATACAGTGATACAGTGATTATCAAAGTTAAGTGACCGTATAGTTGAGAGTGTGTTTCTGTATATTCATTTCTATTCCTAGGTCTATGGGTCTGTCTCTATACCAACACATTGCCATTTTAATTACTGCTACTTTGTCATAGAGTTTGAAGCTGAGAAAAGTGATAACTGTGATCTTTTTCCTGAGGATTGCTTTAGTTAATCATGGGGGTTTATTATTCCATACAAAATTCAGGAGTGTAGAACTGGAGTGATAGAACAGCGGATAGAGCATTTGCCTTGCACACAGCTGACCTGGGCTCAATCCCAAACATCCCCTTTTGATCCCCTGAGCACTGCCGGGAGTAATTTCTGAGTGAAGAGCCAGGAGTAACGCCTGAGCATCTCCGAGTGTGACCTAAAAAAAATTCTGGAGTGTTTCATCAATTTATTTGAAGAATGTCATTGGTATCCTTAAGGGACCACACTGAATCTGTATAAAGCTCTAGGGATTATTACTATTTCGATATTGTTAATTCTCCCAAACCATAGCAAGAAGTGTCTCCATTTCCTTCGGTCAACTTTTATTTTTTGAAGAATGTTTTGTAGTTCTCTTTGTAGAGATCCTTTACATTCTTAATCAAACTGATTCTTAGGTATATGACTTTATGTGGTGCAATTGTGAATTGGATCATTTCCTTAATATCTCTTTCTTCTTTTTTGTTATTTGCATATATGAAAACCATTGATTTTAGTTATTTATTTTGTACCCTACCACTCTACTAGAGGAGTCTATTATTTCTAGGAGCTTTTTGGTAGAGAGTTTAGGGTTATCTAGGTATAGTATCATGTCATTTACAAATAGTGATAACTTGATGTCATTTCCTATCCAGATGCTCTTTTTTTTTTGCTTTTTGGGTCACACCCAGCCACGCTCAGGGGTTGCTCCTGGCTCTGCACTCAGGAATTACTCTTGGCGATGCTCAGGGGACCATATGGGATGCCGGGGATCAAACCCAGGCTGGCACAGGCCGGCCGCTGCAAGGCAAACGCCCTACCCACTGGGCTATCTCAGATGCTCTTAATGTCTTTCTCTTCCCTGATTGTTATATTTCCAGTACTATATTGAATATAAGTGCTGAGAGTGGGCAGCCTTTTCTTGTCCCTGATCTCAGGGGAAGGCTTTCAGATTTTTCCCAGTGAGAATGTTGCTCGCTGTGGGCTTATAGTAGATGGCTTTAATTGTATTGAGAAAGGTTCCTTCCATTCCCATTTTATGGAGTTTTTATTTTTAATTGGTGTTGGATCCTGTTAAATGCCTTCTATGTATCTATTGATATGATCATATGGTTTTATTTTTCCTTTATTTATGTGATGTATTTTGTTGACTGACTTGTGGATGTTGAACTTTGCAGTACACTGTTGTGTAGAGCCTCTAAATCTCGTCGGGATTTGCCTCCTGCAGACCACTTTGTAGTTAATGGGTGAAAAACAGTTTGGTTTGTGGCAGTATATCTTATCATGTATTCTATGTTAACTGGTATAAATATTTGAAAATATAATATTTTTGATGAGTCTTTGGATTCTGTTTCCTAGTATTTTGTTGACGATCTTAGCATCTGTGTTCATCGGGAAGATTGGTCTGTAGTTTTCTGTTTTTGTGTTGTCTCTGCCTGCTTTGGGCATCAGAGTGATATGTGCCTTGTAGAAGCTATTTGGGAGTGCTTCTGTATCTTCGTTTTCCTGGAAGAGTTTAAAAAGAACTGGCAGTAGCTCCTCTTTAAAGGTTTGGTAGAATTCACTAGTGAAGTCATCTGGACCTGGGCTTTTGTGTTTGGGCAGATTTTTGCTTAGTGATTCCATCTCCTCTATGGTGATAGGTTTGTTCAGGTATTCCAAATCTTGTTGCAGCCTGGGAGGGTATAGGAATTCAGAAATTTGTCCCATTTCCTCTAGGTTGTTTTGTTTTGTGGCATACCGACTCTCAAAGTAATCTCTTATGATCTTTTGAATTTCTGTGGTTTCTTTTTTTTCTTTTTTTTAAAAAAATTTTTTTATTTTTACAATTACAAAGATATACAATTAAAAAGTTCATATTTGGGTTTTGGTCATACAGTGTTCCAGCACCCATCCCACCACCAGTGCCCATCTCCCATCACCAACGTCCCGGGTTCCCTCCCCCTCCCCAGCCCTCCTCCATGGCAGGTTCTTTATTTCTTTCCCTTTCTCTCTCTTTCTCTTGTCCTTTCCCTCCAGACTATGGATTACAGAACATACATTAAAGGGTTGTCATGTGTATATTTTTGCCTCTATTTAATGCACAGTTCTAGGTTGGCATTAGTACCCTCGACAATTGTTAGCACATTGTTCCATTTTCTGTCCCTTCTGTGGATTCTTTGTGATGTCCCTCTTTCATTTCTGATTCTATTTATTTGAGTTCTCTCTTTTCCTTGCCTTGAGATTCTTACAAGTGGTTTGTCAATATTGTTTATTTTTTGAAAGAACCATCTCTTGGTTTTGTTGATCTTTTTCAGACTGTTTTTTGGGGTTCCATCTTATTGATTTCCACTCTAAGTTTTATTATTTCTTTCTTTCTGCCTGGGTTTGGCTCCTTTTGCAGATGGACTTCTAAGATCTTTAGCTGTGAGGTCAGACTGTTTATCATGGCCCTTTCTTCCTTTCTGTTGAATGCTTAAAAGATATGAACTTGCCTCTTAACACTGCTTTTGCTGTATCCCACAAGTTCTGGTAATTCATGTTTTCAGTCTCATTTGTTTCCAGGAAGTTTTGGATTTCCTCTTTGATTTTTATATGGCTTGCTGCTTGTTCAACAGTGAGCTGTTTAGTTTCCAGATGCTTGGTATGATTCTCCAATTTTGTGTGTGATTAAATTCTATTTTCAGTGCATCATCATTTGAAAAAAAAAGTTGACACAATTTCTATATTCTTGATTTTATGGAGGTGGAGGTGTGTTTTGTGGCTCAGCATGTGTTCTATCTAGGAGTATGTGTGCTGGAGAAAAATGTGTATTCGTCTTTTGGGGGATTTAATGCCCTGTCTATATCTACTAGCTCTCTTTTGTCCATTTCTTCTTTAGGGCTAGTATTTTCTTGGTGAGTTTCAGTCTTAAAATCTATCAAGAGTTGATACAGCAGTGTTAAATTCTCCGGCTACAATCATGTTACCCTCAATGTCTTCTTTTAAGTCAATTCGCAGTTGTTTTAGGTATTTTGCTGGCCCCTTCATTGGTGTATATATATAATATATTAAATAAATAAATACATATATATTAAATAAATATGTATGTGTATATATATATATGTATGTATATATATATATATATATATATATATATATATATATATATATACATACACCGGACTCCATAACAGCAGACACTCCAACAAGCCAGATGACAACCCCCCACTCCATGAGGACCTCCATTTTCCACATCTGGACTTCCCTCTCATCAGAATTCCACCCTGCAGACCAGCCTATCACAGCCCGGCTCATCGAGATCCATCCTGCAGCAGTCTTTTTAAATCTGGCATAGGTATGCTGATCCAGAGTCTCACAGACATGGGGCAGAAGTTCTACTGACTCTCCCTGTGCCAGGCGCTCACGAGGCACCGGAAGGAATGGCAGGTTCTAACCCTGGCCCGCCACCCCAGCAGAACCTTGCAAGTAGCCAGACGACCCCCTCACTCCATGAGGGCCTCCATTTTCCACATCCGGACTTCCCTCTTGTCAGAACTCCACCCTAAAGACCAGCCTGTCACAGCCCGGCTCATCAAGATCCACTCTGCAGCGGTCTTTTTTTTAAATCTGTCCCAGGTATTCTGATCCAGAGACTCACAAACATGGGGCAGAGCTGTTACTGACTCTCCCTGTGCCCAGCCAATCACGGGGCACCCAGGAGGGATGGCGGGTTCTAGCCCTGGCCTGCTACCCCAGCAGAGCCTTGCAACAAGCCAGACGATCCCTCACTCCATGAGGGCCTCCATTTTCCACATCTGGACTTCCCTCTCATCAGAACTCCACCCTGCAGACCAGCCTATCACAGCCTGGCTTGCTAGGCTGCTTGCAGCAGCATGGTTCATCAATAAATGCTGGATTTAGAGATGACTACAAGAGTATGCTACCTGCATGGCAGAGCCTGGCAAGCTACCCATGTCATACTTGATATGCCAATTACCAGTAACAATTATAGACCTCATTCCCATGACCTGATGGAATGGTTTGAGGCCCTTTATGTTCCTGGAGCAAGCAGGTGCCCTTGGCTCTACTAGTATGAGACAGGACATATGGAGATGTTACTGGTGGCCACTCAAGCAAATCGATGATGAACAGGAAGACAGTGATACAGTGATACAGTGATATATATTTAGGAGTGTAATTTCTTCCTGTTATATG
Organism: Cryptotis parvus; assembly: GCA_021461705.1. Classification (NCBI taxonomy): domain Eukaryota; kingdom Metazoa; phylum Chordata; class Mammalia; order Eulipotyphla; family Soricidae; genus Cryptotis; species Cryptotis parvus. Next base: position 62,392 of record JAJIBD010025275.1, read on the forward strand.
CATCCCTTGATCATTAAGAAGTGACCTTCACTGTCGCTTCTCACGTTTTACAGCCTGAAGTCTATGTTATTGGATACTAGTATGGCCACCTCGGCCATTTTTGGAGGGTTATTTGAGTGAAGGATTGTTTTCCAGTCTTTAACATTGAGCCTGTCTTTGCTTTGATTGTTAAGATGTGTTTCTTGAAAGCAGAGGAATGTTGGGTTCAATTTTTTGATCCATTTTGCCACCCCTGTGTCCCTTAACAGGTGCATTTTAGACTTTTGACATTGAGAGAGATTATTGACATGAGCTTTTGTTCTATCTTTCTATAAAAGTTTGTTACTCTTTTGGGTTTTCTCTTGGTAAAGTAGCTCTTTCAGTCCCTCTTTTAAGGTTGGTTTTGAGTCTATGAAGTTCCTAAGCTGTTGTTTTTCCATGAATCTGTGTATCTGTCCTTAAAATCTGAATGTGAGTCTAGCTGGGTAAGGAATTCTTGGTGAGGCTTTATTTTCATTGAGTTTCTTCACTGTATCCCTTCGAGGATGGAGGGTCTCTTCTGATAGGACTACTGAAAGTCGAATGGGCTCTCCTTTGTAAAAATTTCCTTTTTGAAATTGCCGCTTAAAAATTGTGTCTCTATCTATGGCATCCATTATTTTGACTAAGATATGTCTTGGAGTCTTTTTATTGGGGTCTCATTTTGATGGTATCATTTGGACTTTGATCTAGATGCCTGTGTCCTTTAACTCTGGGAACTTTTCTGCAAGGATTTTTTTAACAATACCTATTTCCTTGGGGTTGCCTTCCTGTCCCTCTGGGATTCTGATGAGTCTTATGTTATTCCTCTTGGATTCATCACAATGTTCTCTGTTCCTCTGTGATCAATGTTTTGGTCTTTTTTCACCTGCTGGATTTCCCTGAGTGCTTTCTGCAGCTCATCTTCTTTCTCATCGATTCTGTTTTCTGCTGTTGTCATCCTGTTGTTGAGAGCACCTATTGCATTTTTATTTCATATACTGACTTTTGTATTGATGATATTTCTGTTTGCAGTGTTCTAATTTATGCTCTCATTTCCTCCTATAATTTATTGACTGCCCTTTCCACTGCTTCATTGATGGTCTCTTGTATTTTATTGGACTTCTGTTATACTTTTGAGCTCATTAAACATCCTCACCATTTCTTCTCTGAATTCTTTGTCAGAGAGATTATTATGTGTGTATTTTTTTGAGTCTTCAGTGTTGTTTTCTTCATCCATTCTTCAAGGTGGAATCTTCATTGTGTCCCCATGGTGCTGTGGTAGTCCTGGGGCAGATTCTACTAGGGCACTGTTTCTTCCTCACTGTCAGGTACGACTCTGGAGATGCTCAGCAGATGGTGTTCTCCTCTTCCCTCTTTGGGTATGTTATGTTCCTCTTGGTATTGAATTTCCTTCTTTTTTATTTGTGTTCACTGTAAGTTTTGTGTGCTTTAGAGTTATGTTGTATTTTCTTTTTTTTGTTTTTTGGTTTTTGGGTCACACCGGCGATGCTCAGGGGTTACTCCTGGCTCTGCACTCAGGAATTGCTCCTGGCGGTGCTCGGGGGACCATATGGGATGCGGGGATGGAACCCCGGCGGGCATAGGCCGGCTGCGTGCAAAGCAAATGACCTACCCGCTATGTTGTATTTTCAATGTGGATCAAGTAGTTAGGCTGCCATTTAGAGTCATTCTCATTGCTTCTGTTTTCTGCTGTTGTTATCCTGCTGTGGAGAGCACCCAATGTGTTTTTCATTTCATCTACTGACTTTTTCTAATTGACACTTCTTTGTGTTAAAGTTTTATATTTTTTCAAATATATTTACAAATAATGGCTTTTTACTAATTTTATTTAGACTTGTGTGTGAAATTTTACAGATACTTTTCATACTAAACATTTTAATCCTTTATTATTTTATATATAATCATTCCTTTTAGTGTCCTGAATCAAATAAAAATATGAACCCCATAGTGACATATATGCTTGTTTTAGGAAGAAAATAAAGATATAGACTTTAGTTTATAACACAGTTAAATTTAATTTAAAAGTTAAATTCCTTGACGGAAAATATTCATTCTCCATGGGTCTCATTTTCTGATGAAGCAAATGAAGTTATATTTGAGCTTCCTGTTAATATTGACCAACATCATTTTTAGATCTGTACCTGTGCTCCAGACACTGGGAAGTTTCTTACAGAAGAGGGAGTATTAAGTTCTTTCATTTCTTACTACTTGGGAAAAAAATAGAAATTTCCCTTCCTTATGTTGATCCACCTATTAAAAGTATTTAAGTTTTGTCTATTAAAATGTTTTTGTTGGGGGCCGGAGAGATAGCCCAGAGGGTAGGGCGTTTGCCTTGCACGCGGCCGGCCCATGCTGGCAGGGGTTCGATCCCCGGCATCCCATATGGTCCCCCGAGCACCGCCAGGAGTGATTCCTGAGTGCAGAGCCAGGAGTAACCCCTGAGCATCGCGGGTGTGACCCAAAAAGCAAAAAAAAAGTTTTTGTCCATTAAAAGTGTTTTGTTTTGTTCTTAGAAACAGGGCAAGATCTATGCCTCTAACCCAAAGAGACTCTCTAGAATGAGGTTTGTCATGCTAGTCTAAAATAAAGTTATTATTATTTTTAACTTCAGGTTACAGTTTCCATTAATATTTAATTCTTAATATATTTAAAGATTGTCTTAAATAATTCTTTCAACCCATATTGTTGGAACTTTTATTTTCACTTTCTTTCTTTGTTTTTCTAAGAAGTGTCTCTGCCCATGTACAGGTGGTACTCTTTTAATAGCCAAGTTTCGGTTTTCTTTCCTATAAAACTTAAAAATCTACCCAGAAATGTGTATTCTGTGTTGCTGAGTTTCCAATTATTGCATCCTTTGTCTTAAAGTCCCTGTCATTTCTGAGAGAAATTTTATATTCATTAAAAAGTGGATTTCTGGAGACCCATGATATAGTCTCTCTCTGAATCCTTTAGTGGCATCTCAAATTGACCTGCAAGATCAGGAGGTTGCTAATAGAAGTAAAATTTTAAGTCAGCCCAAGGCAGTTTCAAATAGCTGAATTACTTGCATCTGTAAACCTTCAAGATGCGAATCTCCCTGTGATTTCATTCTAGTTTCCCACAGGCATTTCTTCTCCCTAAAGGGAACACTGATGCTATTCAGTGTCTAACACATAAATCACCTCTGCATGCTGTAGATGACCTCAAATGGAATCATCTTTTCACCTGATTACTTCAGCTATATTCTTTTTCTTCCTCAAGGGTTTAGGACAGCTATTAAAACTCATTCCATCATACCTATAGTTAAGAGATTATTGCTTTGTGTCTTTTCTAACAGTCAATGCCTACATATATCCCTTAGGTCTTTATGTGTAACAAACCACTTCCACAATTTTGTAGCTTATAGAAAATATAGATATGAGGCATAATCCCTTGTGTTCTTCATAAACAATACTGTTCATATCTTAATTCAACTCACTCTTAGGTCTGTAGTTAGTTGCCAGAAAAGTTGAATACTTGGTAGTCAAGGATAGTGTAGGTAATTTTTGTCCCTTTCATGTGGTCCTTTAACCTTCAGAAAACTAACCTTGGAATTGTTTAGTGCTTCAAAGAGATTGAGAGATTGCAAGGAATTAAGGAGAAGACTTAATTCTACTGATTAAAGTAATTTATAAGAGCAGCCTTGATTAAATGAGTGAAGGACTGGATTCTTTTTCTTGGTGCAATTATTTGCTGTGATTTTTGTTACATCTCAGGCACCCCATTGAGGTCTTTTTTTTTTTTTTTTTTTGAGGGATAACAACCAACAATGCTCAGGGCTTACTCCTGTCTCTAGCTCAGGAATTACTCCTGGCAGGACTTGGGTACTATATGTGATGTCCCACCCAGGTCAGACACATGCATGGAAAATTCCCCACCTTCTGTACTCTCTTGTCAAACATTAAGTTTCTTTAAGCAAGTAGGAAGGAACTTCACAAGCTAAGAACTCTAACAGAATGTTTTATTCAATTTGTATGATTCCCTGAAAGGACTAGATGGGCAGGGTGGGGAAGTGGGTACTTCATTTGCCTTACACATGGCTAACTGGGCTCCATCCCAGCACCATGTATGGTCTACTGAGCACTACCACCAGTGGTACCTGAGAATAGAGCTAGGAGAATGCCCTGAGCACAGTCAGCTGTGCCCTCCCCAATTTGTAAACTTGAACTTAGTTTTTAACTTTTTTAGGAAAAATTACAATTTTTGTGAGGAATACATAGAGAATGTTGCACATGTGACATATTACCAAAGGATTTGTGGGTGTGTTAAAAGGTGGTTTTTACATACTAAAGTTATATATATATATTTATTAATATATTTATATATATATTAAATATTTGTATATATATTTATTTATTAATTTAGTCCATTTATTTTCTCTTTCTGCCCTATTGTGTCCTTGAAGAGGGAGCATGTTTAATAATTCTTTAATAATTCTTTAATAATCCCTTTATAACTCTTGCTTTGATGGCAATAAGAGAGAATAATTTGAGCAATCAGATACTCTGATAACAGCTCCTACATGATCTTGCACAAATTGTTTAGCTTCTACTCCTTTATTTTTTAAGTAGACACACTAATAAGTGTTACTTGTAATTTTTGTGTTAATAATGAAAATACACAGTTTATTAGATATTTATTATTATAGTGATTATCATGAAGAAATTAATTTACACATAACATTTTTTTAACTTCAAATTTTTTATTTGAACTTTATTATACCACAGTGAGATATACAGTTACAAAAGTGTTCCAATTTGGGTTTCAGTCATACAGTGTTCCAGCACCCATCCCTCCACCAGTGCCCATTACCCACTACCACTGTTCCTGGTTTCCCCACCTTCCCCAGCCTGCGTCTATGGTAGGCAATTTTCACTTCTCTCTCTTTCACTCTCTCTCACTATCTCTCTCCTTTCTCTTAAACATCGTGGCTTGCAATGAACATATTTAGAAGTTATCATGTATATCATTTTGCATACATTCAATGCTCCATTCTACGCAAGTAATATAATTTACCATAATTATTAATACACGGTTTCTTTCTCCGTATTGACTAACCTCTGACTCCCACACTGTGCAGTAGATTCCATCCACTGACAAGACCTCTTGATCCATGGTTTGTCAGTCCTTGGATATTGGTATCATGCTATTTTTTTAAATTTTTGCAAATAAATGTAGTCATTCTATATTTGTCTTTTCCCTCTGGCTAATTTCACACAGCATGTTTCTCTCCATGTCTATCCATTAATAGGCAAATATCATAACTTCATTTTTCCTAACAGCTGCGTACTATCCCATTGTGTAGATGTACCACAGTTTCTTTATCCAGTCATCTGTTCTTGAGCATTCTGGTTGTTTCCAGATTCTGGCTATTGTAAATAGTGCTTCTATGAACACAGAAGTGTAGGTCCTGTTTCTGCTGTGTGTTTTTGGTCTCAAAGGTTATATAGCCAGAAGTGATATGGCTGGGTCAAAAGTGAGCTCAATTTCTAGTTTTTGGAGGAATGCCCATATTGTTTTCCAAAAAGGCTGTACCAGTTGACATTCTCACCACACTGGAGGAGAGTCCCTTTCTCCCTGCATCCACACCAGCACTTGTTGTTCTTGCTCTTTTAAATAAGTGCCAGTATCTGTGATGTCAGATATATCTCATTGTTGTTTAGATTTGCATCTCTCTGATGATTAATGATGATGAGCATTTTTCTTTTTTTTTAATTTTTTTTTTATTTTTACAGTTACAAAGATATGCAATTAAAAAGTTCATATTTGGGATTTGGTCATACAGTATTCCAGCACCCATCCCGCCACCAGTGCCCATCTCCAACCACCAACGTCCCCGGTTCCCTCCCCCCTCCCCCAGCCCTCCTCCATGGCAGGTTCTTTATTTCTTTCCCTTTCTCTCTCTTTCTCTTTTCCTTCCCCTCCAGACTATGGATTACAGAACATACATTAAAAGGTTGTCATACACATAACATTTTTTCAGAGTTGAGGTTTGGGGTCATCTCCTGACTCTGTACTCAAGGATCATTCCTGACAGGATTTTGAGGGTTACTTAGAAATACCACAGCAGTATTTTAACTGTTGTGGTATTTCTAAGGCATTGGCCCTGTAATTTGAGTATAGCTCCTCTGCTGTTCCCTATTTTACAGGTAAGAAAGTTAAAGCATAGGGTTGGGGAGGTAATACAGTGGGTATGATGCTTGCCTTGCATGTGGCCAGCCAGGGCTCAGTCCCTACCACCACATATGGTCTCCTAAACCCAGCATATTTGATTCCTGAGCACCACTAAGAATGGCAGCAACCCTGTTCAACCCTCCTTTCCCCCACAGATACACAAAAAAGAGAAAAAAATCAAAGCACCAGAATTCAAATCTCATATTTAGTACTTCAGAACCACTCTCTTTCCACTTGCAACAATGTATTTTTTTAAATTATACCACCATGAGATATACAATTACAAAGCTGTTCATGTTAGGGTTTCAGTCATACAGTGTTCTAGAACTGATCCTCAGTCAGTGCCCATTTTCCACCATCAATATCCCATGATTCCCTCCCCTCCACCAGCTTGCATTTATGGCAGGGACTTTGCCCCCCCCTCTCTCCAACAATGTCTTTCATAAAATGAAAAGTTGCAAGTCATTATCACACCAGAAATAACACAGTAAATTCTCAAAGTATTATCATTATTTAATTATCTAACCGCTTCTTACATAATGCTTTATGTAAGATAGTTGCTTAATAAATTTATGTTGATTTAATTTGGAAATAACCTCTATTCTCTTGGGTTTCTAAGAGATGTATTCAATAGTATAATATCTTATTTTTCCTGCTAATGTTATTTGTGTGGCAGATTTTAGATTAAGTTGCTGTCTCTTATTTACAAAAGAAGATTAAATGAATATGTATAGGTCTAAAATCTTGAAAATCCCTCTTACTAAAAACTGTATAAAAGTCGTATTTGTAAGACAAGGAAAACACTCATTGCACAATTTCTAAAATCACCAGATTTAACTAATTGTAATATTTTTAACACATGTACTAGAATAATATTCTAATCTTTTTTTTTTGCTAACTCTTATATTTACTGACAAGAGGTATCTGATGGTATTCCTTTTCAAGATCTTCAGCTTAATTTTTTCTACCCTGTTCACAAGGTAAACTTGTTCATTTGTTTATATTATATAAGGGTGGTGAGAGGCTTCACCTGAAGAATGCCAGCCAGCCAGACTGGAATGCATGGATTAAATTAAATCTTCAGCTAGGAAAATTTAGTGGTTTCATGGTCTATCTCTTTTGTCCTTATTAGCATTATTTAAGTAGTAGAATTTGGCAATTCAATACAAACATTTTCAAGCTTATTTTCTAAGGTGATATTGACAAAAGTGAAAAATAATACCCTTTAGGCTCAACTGAAGCTCACTTTCTACCCTTCGTCAATCTAAGATGGCTAATTAATAGCCTGAAGTCTTCTGAGTTTAGCTTATGTTAGATAACTGGGAGAAATAAACCAGAAGTCAAAGGCCTTTGACTTAGTTAATCATCTGCCTTCAAGCATTTTGTCTTTGCTGTCAGGATGGTAAATAACAAATATGGCAGTATAACAGCAAGAGTGATCTTTGGGAGAAGCTATAGCCAGAATCCCCTTAGCTTTGATGTACAGCAGTCCTAAGGGTGACCTCAACATTCAGTTCATTACTAGTAGACTGAATGTTCATGCATTTTGTAAGCAGGCTTTGTGCTTTATATTTAGTGTGTTTTCAATCATAAAGTAGGAGAAACAGATATTTGAATGAATAGGGCACACTAGCTTTGGTGTTCTGAATCATCAGTCTAGAATGATTAAAGATACCAAGGCATACCTAGAAGATCAAATTTGGCCAAGGAAATATATTTATACCAGGTATACTCTCTCATTTACATTTTCATAAAGGTTTTTTTAAGCAGCTGGGATCAAGCTGAATAAAAGTTAACACTATAGCATTAACAACAGAAGTGACATGTTAGTTAAAGCAAATTATTGTCACAAGCATACCACAAACTCAGTGATTTTACCTAGGTAAGGTTTTATATGTCTCTTGATTTCACAAGCATAATATCCAAAGTGGGGTAGGGTAGAGATTTCCTTAACACACCTATTTAGGATTTCAGCACTTTCTTTCTAGAAACACTTAGGGGCTTTGTGGTTGTCTTGTACTACATCAGTCAATAGAAAATGGGTGTCCTTGGAGAACTGGAGGCCAGGATTAAAGCATTAGGCATACAAGAATACAAGTAGATACATCATTTCCCTCATGCTCCTTTAAACAAATTCAATCCCATGACCTAATATATAGCTACAGAGAAACTATGAGTTCTCTGGGTATCTGCCGAGAAAGAAACATAAACGGTTTGGATGAACCTATAGCAGACTCCACTCATGGTTTTGAAAAATTCAGTATTTACTTATTAAAGTTGTATTGCTCAGTTGAAAAGAACTTTTCAGGAAAAGGGAAAAAATAAGCTTTATTTCCTTGGTAGCATAGAGGCATATGCCATGATGCTTTCAGGAAAATTGTATTCATTATCATTTCTTTTTCAAGATCTTGGCATTTTTGTTGTTTTTGTTATTTTATTATTATTCTAACTTGATTCAGGCATTTGTGGTCAGTCATGGATACATTCTGTGTCAACGTGAGTATTAATCATAGGTGCCTCCATCCCTTGCAACCCACAGGTAAGGGACCCATTGGAACATAAACACTGTGTTGACATTCACATCTGGCCACTATTCAGCCTACTATCCTTTTAGTCTGATTATAAAGGCAAGAAAAAGAAGCAGGTTTTCTGGCAGGTTGCATCAGTCCTGAGAGAAATGTGTGCCTTTTAAGTTCTCTGAATTGGGAGGAATGACTATTTGAATGAAGAAAATTTGAATAAGTGACTAATATTGAAACTAATCACCAGTTTTACAGAAACTTGTGACTGTTCTAGTTCTTGAGTGTTTTAAGTGTTTTTATCACTTCCCTTTACTCACTATATGTATATATGTAGTGAGAATATATATATATATATATATTCACTATTTACTTTTTCTAACTATATATTATATATTCATGAGCAATATATATATATATATAATATCCATTTTTGCTCTGGAATTTAATTGTGTATAATTCAACTGAATTAAACACCTGCTCCCCCAAAGAAAACAGTTATGAAAAGAGTTGTGGTTATAAAAGAATTAAGCCACTGTTTATGCCCTCCGGGAGCTGATTGAGGAAGGAAGGAGATATGTTATTAGCATATAAGCATTCTATTATGTTTATGTAATATTTATAAAACAGTTTACAACCATGGAAATAAGAGCACAAATGAAAATGACCTGTTATTTTAATTTGCCTACATACCTTGAAGGTCCTCTGTACTCCATGTGATAGGTGGTTGATAGGATTATAAAACAGAGCAATCATTTGATTATATTGAGGAAACACAGGGCTGAATTTAGGGTTTCTAACTCCTGGGAACTGACTTTAAGGATCCTAGAAATAAGATATAGCCAGAAGAAGCCCAAAATCAATAGATACGTAACTTTTTGTCAGATTAGGTTTGAACTGTGCATGTGTAGGGAAGATTCCAAGGAACCTAAACTAGAAACTAGAAAACAGAAGGAAACTAAACTAGAAAACTCAAAGAATATAAGCAATCTATTGGTTCACATTACACTGTAGAAATACAGCATTTAGAATTTAAGTTTCCCCATGTTAAAGGAGTTGACAAACATAATATTCTTTTGAAAATTCTAATAAGCTCACATGCTTTAGGTGTAAAGGATACTACTTAGAACTAAAAATGAATTGAAATAAAAAAGCCTCAACAAAGCTTCCATATTTACTGACAATGCTTTGACTGCCTCGAAGAATAAATTGCATTACTGTTTGGAGAAATATAATGGAATGTGAAGGCTTTATAACATGTTCACAATGTGTATATGCTACCAATAATTAGCAGACATGAGAGAAAAGGTGACCTAAAGCCATGTAAATAGTCAATATAAACAGATACACAGGTGACCTGGGTATTAGAATTGGTTGACAAGTAGTTTCAAATCACTGTGAAATCTGTTAAAATGTTTATGTGAAAGATGCAAGAGTAGTTGAGAAAGTTTAGGAGTAGTTTGAAAATGGTAAGCAAAATAGCATGCGGCTGCTTTGCAGCCACACGGTTCATCAGTAAATGCAAAACAGCCTCGTATTCTGAGAGTATCCCACCCGCATGGCAGAGCCTGGCAAGCTACCTGTGTCGTATTTGATATGCCAAAACAGTAACAGTTATAGACTTCATTCCGATAAATGGTTTGAGGCTCTTGGTGCTCCTGGAGCAAGTAGATGCCCTTGGGCTACACTAGCACTTGGCAGGGACATATGGAAACATTACTGGTGACCGATCAAGCAAGTCGATGAATGGGAAGACAAGTGGTACAGTGAAGAAAAATAGCAAAGTAAAAAAAAATAGCAAAGTTAAGAAAAGCAGCTAAAAATGTAAAAATTTTTTAATTTGAAGGAATAGCAGATATACTTTAAAGATGTCATAAAAGGCAACACAGACCAGTAGAGCACAAACACAGCTTAACAAAGGTTCATCAATTTTCTTATATTGTATTTTTATTTTTATTTATTTATTTATTTATTTATTTTTTTGCTTTTTGGGTCACACCCTGCGATACTTAGGGGTTACTCCTGGTTCTGCACTCAGGAATTACTCCTGGCAATGCTCGGGGACCATATGGGATGCCGAGGATCGAACCCAGGCTGACACAGGCCGGTGCATGCAAGGCCAAGCGCCCTACCCGCTGGGCTACCACTCCGGCCCAGATATTGTATTTTAAAAGTTAACCATTGGAGTACTAGAGAAACAGTTCAGTCATTAAGATGCTGCAATCTCACACCTGATTCCATTTTCAGGCACTGCATGTGGTCCTCCAAACACTGCCAGTGTCAGTCCTCATCACAGCGCCAGGGAACTATTCTACCCTCTATCTGCCAAAATGAACCAAGTCTTAGGCGCTTAGCTTCATTCATCTATTCTGTTGTTTTTCTGGTCTACTGTTGTGTGTTTCTTCTCTAGTCTGTATTGTTTCCTTTATTCTGTTAACATAGATTCCATTGTCCGTTTACTATTTCTTGATGCTTAGAATTAGGTTATATGATATATTTCTTCTTTAGTTTTAATTGAGATTGAATTGACATCTGACATTTTTATTAGTGTATATTGTGAAATGATTGCCATAAGTCTAGTTAACATCTGTCATGACATATTAATTGTATATTTCCCTCAGGATAGTAATTTTTAAATGTACTCAGCAAATTTTAAATGTAGAAATATAGGATTATTAACTATAGTTACCATGCTGCATATTACGTTCCCAGGATTCATTTGTTTTATGCCTTTTTACCTTTGACTGTAATTCATCCGTGTTGCCACTTACTCCCTCTACCCCGGTGAAGCCACCTGAAACCACCAATCTGTGCTCTTTATCTGAGTTCTTTTCCTTTCCTTGTAAAGTTTCCACATATAATGATGGTCATATATTATATTTGTCTTTATCTGACTTAATTTCATTTAGCAAAATTCCTTCAAAGTCAATGCATGTTGTCACAATGGCAAGTGATCATATATTTGATAAAATAATGCTTTGTTGTGTATTTATATTTCTTCTTTTCATTATTTTGTGGGGTCACATTCTGTAGTGCTCCAGGCTTACTCTTGGTTCTGTATTTAGAGTCATTCCCTCCTGGCAGTACTATGTGAGTACCCAGGACCAAGCTAGGTTTGGCGACATGTGAGGCAAGCACCTTACTTGTGAACTATCTCTTTGGCCTTTGCTACATTTTTCTTCTTCTATGAATACGTTGATTCTATTATATTTTTTGCATGGCAGAGCCTGGCAAGCTACCTGTGTAGTATTTGATATGCCAAAAGCCAGTAACAATTGCCTCCCCAGAGAGGCATCGAAAGAGCTATGCTTGGAATATCACGCCTCACTCAAGTGAGAGAAGGAATCCGGAGTTCTGACCTCCATCGCTATTCCAGAATCAGGGACGCTGTCTCGCTTTGCCAAGGCATCGAAAATCAGATGGGCTGGACATGTAATGCGATTTGGAGACAACCGCTGGACTAGAGCCGTTACCGACTGGATCCCACGGGATGTCAAAAGATCACGTGGCCGCCCACCTACAAGATGGTCAGACTTCCTAGTCAAGACCCTGAAGGAACGGTTTGAGGCTCTTCATATTCCTGAATCAACCAGATGCCATTGGGCTACATTGGCACGTGATAGGGTCCAATGGAAATGTTACTGGCGCCCGCTCGAGCAAATCGATGAGTAACGGGATTCAAGTGATCAAGTGATCAAGTGATTCCCATGACCTGAAGGAATGGTTTGAGGCTATTCTTGTTCCTGGAGCTTGCAGATGCCCTTTGGGCTACACTAGCATGTGACAGGACTTATGGAGATGTTACTGGTGCCTGCTTGAGCAAATCAATGAACAATGGGAAAACAAGGAAACAACAAGTTGCATTGTAAATAATGGTGCAATGAGCGTAATGGCTCATATATCTTTAAAGTTAGTGTTTCATTTCCTTTGAAGAATACCCAAAAAATATAATGAATAGATCATGTAGGGTTTGCTTATAACTGTGGAGGATCCATTATACTGTTTTCTATAGTGGGTGAATGAATTTATATTCCTTACAATATGGTAACAGTTTTCTCCATATCTTAACCAGCTCTCATAATTTATCATCTTTTTGAAAATAGTCACTTTAACAAGTACAGGGAGAAATTCTCATTGCGGCTTTGAGTTTATTTTCCTTGATTATTTGTGATTTGTATGTACAACAAGTACAGGGATATTCTAATTGTGGCTTTGAGTTTATTTTCCTGATTATTTGTGATTTTTATGTACAACAAGTACAGGGATATTCTCATTGTGGCTTTGAGTTTATTTTCCTGATTATTTGTGATTTTTATGTATCTATCAGACATATTTTGTAAAATATCTAGTTCTGACCAGTTTTAAAAATTTGAATTTTTGTTGCTTTTTATGAACTTTCTTATTTTGCAGCATAGGTGTTTCTTGCTATGAATGTCTTTCTTAGAATTACTGTGCTAGTGTATTGTGTTTTCACTTTAATTTGGTTCCAAGATACCTATTTCTTCTTAGTTTTGTGATTTGAGCCACACCTTATGATGCTTGGGGACAGACAGTCCCAGGGGTACTCTGGGGATCAAGTGGTAGAGAGACCCAAATCTATGACTTTCTCATGCAAAGTATGAATCCTATTCCTTCACTCCCAAAAACAAGGTATTTTTAATTTCTCTTTTAATTTCTTCACTCATTGGTTGTCAAGTAGAGTCCTGTATAATTTGCAAATATTGGCAAATTTCTCGGACTTCTCTGGTTATTAATTCTAGTTTCATAGTTGTGGTTTGTTGAATGACAGTTTAGCTAGTCTGGGAGCTTTGCTGTTTTACCCACTCACAGCTTAATCTACTTACATGTTCTGAAGTCAAGGTTCATTCTAATGAGATCTCTCTTCTATGTAAACACTTCTAGAGGGTGTGGCAATTACAGAAATCACATTGACTCTGAATAACTTCTGACTTGTTATACATCTACTAAGAATTCTATGTTTTCTATATTGGGCACAGCTCCTCTTATACCCACTATACCCAGTGTGGGACAGTTAGAATTTACCAGGAGACTGCCACCCTGGATACATTGAGACTGTATGAAGATTATAGGAAGGATCATACTAGTTTGCCTTTATGCAGGCGAGTGTGATCCTTTCAGTATATGGAGAACAAGATACTCAATCACCGTGGTGCAGATAATAAATAAGAAGAACCTTGTGGATACCATCTAGATTACACGAAGCTCATGAAATTAAAGTTCGCCTCTCTCTCTCTCTCTCTCTCTCTCTCTCTCTCTCTCTCTCTCCAATGTTTTATGTAAGAGATAATCTCTATAGAAGGGATTAGTCCCTGGCTAAAATTTGTTTATACTTGTAGTAGGGTGTGGCACCACCCTTCTACAATCTGTTTAGGGTTCTTTGTTGACATGACCTTCCCTATCACAGACAGTATTACTTTGGTGTATATAAGGGGACTGACTTTGGCCCCTTGGCCGTTTTTCCCTTCTTTTGGGTAGGACTCCTCTCGGTGAGATCCTCTCTCTTTGGTGAGAGACTTAGGCTCTTTTGTATGGTCTAAGTTATGACCAGAGCTAGAGTTCTTTCATTATATTGGATTGCTGTGGAAGAGCTTATGTACTATTAAAAGGCTTTTTGGAACTGCACTGGACTCGTGAATTTTCAACCGTTCCCCTGGCGTCCTCAGAGATAGAAGAGAACTTCTGTCCTGACACTGTTGGGGTCCCCAGTGAATTACCTGACAGTGGTTAGAGAATATATTTGGTATTATCTCCATGAATTTGCTAAGATTTCTTGTGGCCTAACATATGGCCTACCATATGATCCCTTCAACAGTCTTTTTCAAGCCCAGCCCAGCTATGCCGATCAGAGACTCACGTACATGGGGCAGTGCTGCTACAGGTTCTCCCTGTGCCCAGCTGATCATGAGGCACCCCAGAGGGATGGTGGGTTCTAGCCCTGGCCCACCACCCCAGCAGAGCCTCACAAAAAGCCAGAGAAACCCCCACACCATGAGGGCTGCAAATTTCCACATCCAGACTCCCTCTCATCAGAACTCCACCCAGCAGAAGAGCTGATAATAGCCCAGCTCGCGTGGCTGCATTGTGGACCCATGCTTCATCAATAATGCTCAAGATTAGAGATGACTACAAGAGTTTCCCACCCACACTGCAGAGTCTGGCAAGCTACCCATATCTTATTGGATATGCCAAATACCAGTAACAATTATAGACCTCATTTCCATGACCTGATGGAACGGTTGGAGGCTCTTTATGTTCCTAGAGCAAGCAAATGCCCTTGGGCTCTACTAGCATGTGACAGGACACATAGAGAAGTTATATTGGTGCCTGCTTGAGCATATCGATGATCAATAGGAAGACAAGTGATAGACAAGTGAACATATGGTGTATCCTAGAATTGTTTCATTTGTGCTTGAGAAGAATGTGTATTCTACTTTTGTTGGATAAAATGCTCTGTATATGTCTGTTTGATCCATTTGGTCTGTGTTATTTTTCAAATCTCTGTTTCCGTAGTGAAATTTTTTTCTTAAGAATGGGGTAACCCCTAAATGAATAAAGCTCTGAAGAGCTCTTATCATAAAGATAAAGCAGTATTTAATTTTTATGTATTTCTGAGATGTTTGGATCTTAATTAAATTCATTGTGTTAAAATTTTTTTTTTAAATATAGCAATCAAGTTATTATCTAAAAAAAAACTGAATGTAAAGCTAGCCTCTGATCTGGTATATGATATTTAAAGTTATACAATAGGCTAGCATTGTCTGTGATCATATTAATTAGACAGGTTCTTTTCAGGATTGAGAGATAAAATTCAATGGAAAGAGGAATTAGAAAGTTCTGTAGCATGCAGGAACAAAAACTTATTGGATTTAACTCCTGAAGGCAGATTATAATGTTAGGGAACACCGCGGGGTCCCTGACAGTGCCGGGAAGCGAGTTCCCTTCTACCTCCAAAGCCGGTGGGGAATGGATGAAGACTCAGGAATATGATGCAGTTTTATAAGGCTTTACTTATCACAGGTTCAGACATACAAATCAGCAATAGTAAAAACCCGGTGCTTAGTATTTCCGGCTAGAACCCCAGCCACGTGTAGGCCAAGATGGCTGCCACAACATATAAAGGCCCTATAGAGAGAAGACAAAGACAAAAACTCCCAAGAAGAGTGCAAACCATAAAAGAGAGCCCAAAAAGAGCCCAAAGAGAGAGAGAGCGAGTGAGAAGAAGCAGGCTGGTTTTATACCCTTGAAACTCAGACCTCCCACTATTACGGGAAGCCGGAAGGGTCAAATGCCCTTAGGTAATTCCAGCACCTCACCTAGGCCCTATTATATGTTAATGTTTTGAGCCATGATCTGCCTGGAAATGCCTTTATAGGGTAGAGAAGGGGGTTTCTGAGATGGCATGTCTCTGTACCAAAGACTAATACTAATGCCAGTTAAATATTTCTCCAAGCCTTCACAAGAGTCTTGTCTACTTTATGGTAGTTTTGTATTTTAGTTGTCTTTGAGTTATCAGGGAGCCATGCTTGCTTGCTTGGAGGCCAACAGCATTTCTCTCTGGTCTAATTACTTAGAGATCCAAGGTGGCCAGGCAAATATGCTGGTAAGATCTAGCTAGTCCCACAATGATTGTGGTAGCATGAGAAAATATTTATACCAGCCAGTACAGAATACATGGTCAGATAAACTGCCACATTTAGACTACCCCCTTATCTACGAAGTGACCTGCAGGAGGCAATCCAGGGCATATACAGAGGCTCTTAGAGGAGTCCAGCAACAGTTAAGAGCATCACTGCTACATTAGTCAAACTTAGAATTTCTAATCACATTGCTTATATTTTCTGCACATAAGAAAATTGCTAACCTCCTAAAACCTTCAATAAAATAGAAATGATAAAATTAGTATCTATTTTTTAAGGTTGTCTTCAGAATAGTTCCTGGCACACAGACGTACTCAATTCATTTAAGTTGTAGACATTATTA
Organism: Cryptotis parvus; assembly: GCA_021461705.1. Classification (NCBI taxonomy): domain Eukaryota; kingdom Metazoa; phylum Chordata; class Mammalia; order Eulipotyphla; family Soricidae; genus Cryptotis; species Cryptotis parvus. The sequence continues at coordinate 79,125 of JAJIBD010025275.1, forward strand.
TTAAATATCTTTTCAGCTAGACTTTGATTGCTCTAATGCAGTCATGAATGCTAGTATAATCATGTAGATTTTGAGAATTAGATATCTACAAACTGCATTAGACTACAATCTAAATAATGCAGCTCATATTTGACAGCATGTTATTAAGTATACTAGCAAATCCTATTCTAGTATAGCCATTTTAAACTAATTATCTCTTTTGCCAAGAAAAAAAAATTTAATTTAAAAACTTTCCTGAAGCCCTGGGAAAAAATTCAAAAATAGAGAAATCAGGACTTAGTTTCTCCCCTAATAGTTTTATTGTTTGTTTCCCATGTCATATCATTCACTTATCATGGTGTGCATCTTATATTTCTTATATATGCATTTTCATATACATTATATGTATATAAGTATATGTTTATATATTTTCAAATTGTTGCTATACCAAATATGCTTTTCTAAACCTGACATAACACATAGAAATTTTTTGCATTCTAGAATTGCATATAGATACAGTTCTACCCATTCTTTGCTACTGCATAAAAGTTCCTTATGTTAAAAGACATTGAAATAATTGATAAGCTATCTATTTAGAATAATAGTTCCAAGTTTCTCTGTTATAAACAACTTTGATATCTTATACTTACATCTTTTGTACAGTGTTAACTTATTTGGTAGTATAAAATTCTAAACACGGATTTAGAAAATGCAGTGTGAGTTTGATACCCTTCTGTAAACATTTATTTTTATTAAGGAAAATCGTCTATGTGTGTATATTGTTCATAATCAGTGAATTATCAATCTCTGAAATTTGTAGAATTCACTGGGAGGTAGAGTAAATGATGGACTTTGTATTTTCTTACTTCATTTAATTTGTTATTTTAAGTAAGGAAAGCAGATATTTTTATTTCATGCAACATTTTATCCTAATGAATTAAGATTATATCCAATGATAATGGGACATGTACTGAACACTGTGCTGTCACAGTACTGAACACTGTATTGATACCTCTTCTAGAATATGTATTTTGGTAAGGCTTTCTGAAGCACTAGTGTAAAATAATCTAGTGCAATTGTCTTTCTTTTGTAAGGACTTTGTGGTTAGCTCACTGTCATTAGTCACAAATAAGCAGATGATGGTGTTGTAAAGCACAGATGAGATTTCTGCCTTAGATTTCTTCAGTCAAAAGTGATGTTTCCATGCCAGTGAAAGTAGAAACCACTTGGATATTAGATGGATTATAAATTGGTTCATGAAAACATTTCATTCAATATCCAATAGCAACACAATAACAGTAAAGACTAATGATCACTTATATTGTAGTTTGGAAGTGGACAGTGGAGACAAAAAAGAAGTTTTTGCATTTCTAACATTCAAGCTCTCTTTCATGTTTTGGAATTCTATTACTATTTCTATGTCTACTTACCCTTTATTTATATATATATATATATATATATATATATATATATATATATTTGCTATCTCTCCATAGTTTCTATTCAACAGAGATTGTTGTGAATTCTAGGTGAACTTAGTTGTGACATAGGCTCTTATTTTCCTAATTTATGTGACTATAATCCTTTAGTTCTCTCCTTATGCATATACTCCAGTTGGTTAGATAAGATTTTAGTTTCTAATGGCATTACATTTGTGTTTTCAAAGGTGTCTTGCAAAAAATAAAGCAAAGGGGGGGGGGGGTAATTTTTACCATGAGGTCAGAAAGGTCAAAAAGCCCAGAGCAGAGAACTGAGAAGTGATGAATTCTGTGCTTGGGGAAGGCAGCAGAGCTAGAGAACTGAGAAGTGATGAATTCTGTGCTTGGGGAAGGCAGCAGAGCTAGAGAACTGCAGCGATTCTGTTTTAACTCTGGTCAATGAGTGAGGGTAGCTTTCTGTGTGCTTACAGAAACCTAAATTACTCTAGCATCTCACACTGCACTGCAGTAAGCAAAGAATTGTGCTGTGCTCCTGGGAAAGAAGGAGTTCCTAGGTCTTGGTTTCATTCTTACTTGTTTGTTTGTTTGTTTGTTTGTTTGTTTGAGCTTGAGCTGAGCACATGCTGAGCTGTGCTCACAACTTACTCTCCCCTCTGTGCTCAGGCATCACTCCTGGTATGGCAAAGGGGGTTGCCTGGTATGGCAACCTCCTTATGTTGTTCTGGGGATTGAACCTAGCTTGGCAATGCAAGCACTCTAGACATTGTAGAGTGCTCCAGCCTTAGTTCTTATTTTGATAGCAAAATTCAATTCTACTATCTCAGGTATGAGGTTAGCATTTATGTTCTGAGTGTCTTTCCCATTTTTCTAGATATGTTTCCCTCTGTAAACCGTGGAGGCAACATTTGTGAACTCAGAGTTGTTAGCATCTCTTCCCAGCACTGTGTTCAGTGCACTGGATTGGTACCTAGCAATTGAAAATTAGTTGGAGATTTACACCAATCAAATTGGAAAATGCTACAAATCAGGGACTTTCTCACTCCAAGAGAACCTGACCTGCTACTTAATTTTTAGCAGAACAGCAAATTTTCTGCCATGTTCCTTACATAGGACAAGGATTGGGAGAGGGAGTTAGGAGAGAGGGGAGGGAGAGAGAACACATGCTGTGTGGCCTACGGTGATTTCCAAGGAGAACAAATCGAGTGACTTAAATTACTTCTTTCTTCCCACGTTAAATTCTACATTTATTTTTAGAAAAAGCCAAAAATGGAGTAACTTTTTTCCTCTCTCTCCCCTAGTGGATGGATGTATTCACAGAGCAGCTGGCCCCTGCCTATTGGCTGAATGTCGTACCCTGAATGGCTGTGAAACTGGACAAGCAAAAATCACAGGTGGCTATGATCTGCCGGCAAAATGTGAGTCTAGCTCTTTTGAGCATTTTCAAAATCAGATAAATAGTCACTCTTAGTTTATTTTATTTCCCCAGTGCCATTGAATAAGAACATGGCAGTATTTGATATGTTTATTTTCAGATTTTGTACATGGTCTAAATGTTTTCTAAATATGTCTCATATATATGCATATACTGTGTATCTCATAATACATGTATATTCTTAGCTGTATATGATATATATAGACTTATGCATAGGCATACATACACATACATGGTGTTTAAATGTAGGCGATTTTTTTGTTACGGCTTTGGCAGAGGGTCTCTGAAACAAAAAAAAATTGAGCAAAATATACATTATAGTATTTAAGTGCCACAGAGTGACAGTTTCTAGAAATGATGCCAATTTCTTATTTCTTGCTCAGGTTTCTTGATTGTGGATATGTTTAGAGCAGTGGAGATCAAAGTGATGTATTGTGTTTTCAGCTGCCATGTAAAGGCTGATTGGCAATTACATCCAAGGCATCTGTCACACTTTGCTTTAGGGAAAGCCAATGGAATGTGGTTGTCAATGTGAGAATGTATTTGTTCTTTGAATGCCGAATGGTCAAAATTTCCATTATATTTGAATAGAGAGAAGTATTGAATTTGATTGACCTTGTTGCTTAGCTATTTAGCCTACTGAGCTGAGTGCTGTATAATAAAAATATTATGAGAGGAGCTTGTTAACAGAAAGAGATGTGTGTATGTGTGTGTGTTATAATCACATAATTTTCAGTACATAGGGAGTAAAGGTAGACCCTTTCAGTGTATCATTAATCTGTGCATTGACCCTGAAAGTAGAAACCAATTAATTATTTTTTCCCTTTTACCTGCTTCTTGTAATAATGCTTGAGTCTCTGAAACATTTTTATGAAAAATATAAGTAGTTCTGTTTCCATTTTTAAAGGTGGAGAAAATACATCTGAAAAATAATTGCTGTACTGAATGATACACTTGAGTTCTTTATAGACAATTTATGTAAACATGAATTTCCTTGTAAAGGAATGAATGGAGTGATAAAGTTATATTTTAGTGCTCACTTTAAGGATGTTTAATTTTAGAGTTAGTTGTAAATATGGATATATCGAAATGGTGTTTCTATTTATGAACTTAGCAATACTGCATTTTTATTTCTCATGGGTTGCCAGTGAATGTATGTCAACTATATATTTTTCCTTTAATGACTTTCTTGCCTTTCATCATTAGTGTATAAAAGAGTCAAAATAATCCCTAATGCCTGGTTTAACTATGTACATATGCCAATAAAGTACAATGGTATTTAGACTTGCTTTCACTGTTAAAGGGTGTCTAAGTATTATAATTTTTCTCTCCAGAATTATATGAGTCTGTTTGAGTCTATGTTATTGATTGTTGATAATTTTTCATTAACATTTTAGTATATTTGTAACAGTAAATTTGTGCTTTCCTGAAAACAAGATTAATGTTCACTTTTAGAGCTATGTTTATACTTGTCAGGGTATAAGGCCTGCCTCATATTCTTTTTACTTTCTTTGTTACATATTGAAACACAAATGGAAAAAAATTGTATTTTGGTGAGATGAGGTACTTTTTATCAAAACCATAAGTGTTATGCTAATATAACCATGTTACCTAAATTATTATAAAATTTTAAACTCAGATACTTATAAAGACAGACATCTCAGAGTCATAAAATACGGTCAGGAAAAATGGAGGGTATAAAGTTTATGGACACCGGTATGCTGCTTAAAGTGCTTACTTCTCTTACAAATACCTCTAAGTTATTTAGCTTCTTTGGAATATCACATAGCTTTTCCCACAGTTATTGACTTGTGCTAGACCATACTGCTGTATAATATGACTGTGCCATATAATACTGCTGTACAAAATCAAAAGCATTAATTCATATGCTGGGCATGAGGAATGCCCATAATTACATCCTTTCATTGAGTGAGGTAAGACTTTCATGGGTAACCAAGTGAGTCTTTGTGGGACAATCACTAGAAGTGGAAAGTCATTCTATATGATTTGGTCCAGAATTTATATAAACTGAAAAAGTGAGAGCTTGAACCCTGTCAGTCATAGCACATAGCCCAAAAGGTATGACTAGTAAAATATAATACAATGGCATAAGTCACCACCTTTAATGACAGTGTCATTTCATAAATCTCATACTTGGACTGTTTGTAAAATGTCTTGGTATTTCTATATGGTATTAAATATTAATTAAAATGAAAAGGAAGGAAACACAAAAATTAACAGAAAAAAATTATGGGTCAGGGAGATGACTTGAAGAACATTAATACTCCTGTAACATAAGGAAAACCCACCAACAACATGCCTCAAGGATTCTTGATGTAGCCCCAACGTAACTAAACAAAAATATCTTCTATTTTATGTTATTTTATAGTATTTAACAAACTTTCACAAGTATTTGTGTATATGTGTATATGTGTATATGTGTGTATTTATATAGATAGATAGAAGATAGATAGATGATAGATAGATAGATAATAGATAGATAGATAGATAGATAGATAGATAGATAGATAGATAGATAGATAGATAGATAGATAGATAGATAGATAGATAGATAGATAATGTATACATTTAGGGTTGGTGTGGGGGGAAAAAGACTGCCAGAGTTTTAACCCAGGAAATCATACATGCAAATCATGGTACTTAAAGTTTCTCATATCTTAAATTATATTTTATATACATTGTGTGTGTTTATTTTTCCTCTTTTGTATCCCTTAATGTTGTTTTATTTTTCATCAATTTCACTAATCCATTTTTGAGTAATTAACAATCCACAGATGTGCTTTTGTAGAGAGAAAATGAAAAGGGAGCTCATTACATACTGTTTGGGTCATTTTTCCCTCTATATTTAATAATTCCATGACAGTTTGACAGCAGAGACTAGTTTCTATCTGTCCTCTGTGACAGCGGGTTCATCATTGTAGTGGTACTGAAGTCAGTCATCCAGCCACCAGTGATAATATCTTCATGCATTAGCAATTTGTTTGGAAAATGCTATTGTCTGGGTAATAGACAGACATGATAATTTTGAACTGGTCTTTGCTACCTTTATGCTAGCTAAGTTAATCAATTCATAAATGCTTGTATTTTAATTATTAAACTTATATTCTCTACTCTGTGATTCATTGTGATTGGTGGAATGATAAGCTTCAGGGATTTAGGATTTATTCACTGCTTGGATGTTTTAATTATTTCTTTCAACAGAGTATCCAATCATTCATTTCAAAGTAATCAATGAATAGAGATATTTGAGGCCAATATTTCACTAAAGATGATTGCTACAGAAATTCTATTGAAAGAGTCCAAGGGATGATTATAAAATTGGACTTTTTGAGGTATTCTCTTTTATAATTTTAAATATTTTATAGACACATAGGAATTTAGATTTCTATATATTTATCTTTTAATATACCTTTTGGTGTGAAGAGTTTTTTTTTTCACCCATACTATCATCAGTCTACTGGACATTTCATGTGGAAAACTATTTGCCCATCTCAGTCGTGGACAATCAATGTTCATTTCAGTTAATATTTGGCATAATACTTCCTCACTGTATGCAAAATTAATATTTTAATGAGTGATCAAATGAAGGATTTTTATTCGATCTTTCCACATTTACTGTTTCTAGTCTTTTGACTTGCAATCCATCTCTTCAGTGCTGGACAATCATAAATTAAGTCCTTAGAATTATCCTTGGGTACATGACTCTCTCACCTCTCTAATACCATCTGCTGCCTTCCTTCTTTCTAACAAAGGATGTTTTTGCTGATCTTCACTGCTGTTGCATTAGCATTTCCTCTGTGTGGATCCTTATTCTTTTAAACATCTACCTGGTTTCCTTCTTGGCATCTTCAAGTTCTTATACAAATGTAGCCTCAGGTGCTGCTGCCCTAATTAAACAATTTAAGATTATTCTCTGATTTGCATATAATCCTAAAGCAGTTAACTTTCCAACACCATTGTTCCCGGATTTTTTTGGTCATCTGCAGCTATTTCTCTTTGCCTCTTTTTGGTTTACTGTTATATTGTTTTATTTTAGAAAAATTGTGTGTCATATAGTAATGGATAAGGATATATTTGTTGAATGAATACATAACTCTTAACTACACTTATCAAAATTCTTCAGTGTTTTTTTTTAAATATCACTTGTCTTCCCATTGTTCATCCATTTGCTAGAGGGGCACCAGTAACATTTCCATACGTCCCTGTAGTGTGATAGTGTAGCACAAGGGCATCTGCTTGCTCCGGAAACATGAAGAGCCTCAACCCATTCAATCAGGTCACGGGAATGAGATCTATAATTGTTACTGTTTTGGCATATCAACACGACACAAGTAGCTTGCTGGGCTCTGCCCTGCGGGTGGGATACTTTTGGCAATAGGTAGGCTCTCCGTGCATTTACTGATTAGTCGGGCAGCCATGCTCAACAGGGAGAGATCTGTTTTTCTCTTGTGTGGAGCTCTGACTAACTGTGGAGTCCGGATGTTGAAAATGGCTGCCCTCATGGTGCAAGGGGTTCCTCTGACTTCTTGTTAGTGTCTTTTGGGATGGCAGGCCAGGGCTAGAACGTACGTTCCCCTCCCATCCCTCCCAGATGCCTCATGATCAGCAGAGCACAGGGAGACCAGTAGCAGCTCTGCCCCATGTATCTGTATCTCTGGTTCAAGCATTACCTGGGCTTGAAATAGGCTTTGCTTTAGAGTGGGACTCTGATGAGCAGGGCTTGTGATCAGCTTTTTCTTGGGTGGCCTCTGGCAAGCTCTTTTTTTTAATATAAATATGTTAATTTGACTACTTTTGACTTCCTGGGTTTTCCTGGAATATCTTCAACTACTTACAACATCTAATATTATTTGACTTGATCACAATGATAGGTTGGTGCATATATTTTGGGCTATCTAGAAAGGTTTCTTTGTTCCAGGCTTAGCTCAAGTATCCCTTCTGCCTGGACACTGGCCCTTCTTTATCAACTTAGATAAAAGCGCTATTTTCCCTCCTGCACAATTCAAAATATTCTACATTAGCACTGGCTTATATACTATTTTTTTATTATCATATGCTCAACTTGCTACATTTCTATTAGCCTCTCGTTTATAAAGGATACTAGAGAAACATCTAACAAAAGAATTGATTGTAAATTCAACAGACTTTAAGTATTGGTGCTGAGGGCAGGTTATGATGTAGAAAAAAAACTTATGCTAGTATCCTTAAGAAATAATGAATTTAATATGAATTACCTTTTATATTTTGAAATATTACTTTAGCATATATGTAACTTTAAGTTTCTCTTCTGTGAAAAATTTGCTCATAATGGAGCACATCCTAAAAATGAACTAAAAAGCGAAGACACTTTATGAACATTTTAATGATTTTTAGCATAATGCATATATTCTATTTATTGAGAATATTCTAATATTAGGCTTTAAGGATAAATAATGGTCTAAGGCAAGTAGAATAAACATTAAATCTCTGTACCTGAAATGGTGGAATATTTTTTTTCTATTCTGTCTATTTTTTAGAAGACATCAAAGGGTAATATTAGCATCTAACACAGTTTGTCATTAATCATTTGAAAGGAAAGAGTAGTGAGAAAGACCATAGCACAATGTTTGAATAACATAAAGTGCAATGAATTAAAAGCTTTCTTCTATTCCCAGGTGCAGTAATAATCAGATGATAGTAGCTTAAAAGGTACGGATGATAATAATTAGTACTTCTCTTATGCCCTTCATCAAGAAATCATAGTACTTTTAAGCATATGCTCATCAGTCCTTTTGAAATTCCTCTGAGGAAGTGACATGACAAGTAATGATATTTTCTTTCCAACATGCACATAAAAATAACAAGCAGGGAAGTTATAGTCTTTGCTCTAACAAATAAAAGAAGCCTGCATTAGAGGCAGTAATCAAGTATCCCTAAGTTGTGGCAGATATTGACCATTCCTACCTCCTGATTTTGTAAATGAAACTTTATTATAACACAGTAATCCCACTTGTTATTACGTTGTTTGTGGCTGATGCATGTGACTTTTGAATGGCTGCAGACAGTGATTGTCTAACTTCAAAGCCTAAAAATTGACTGTTAGTTCTTTTGCAGTAAAAGTTTGCCAACTCATTATCTATAAACTACTCAATTTTTTAAAGAAAAAGCTGAGATTCTCTCAAGTTTATTCAGTCAAATTTAATGTATGTTTTGTACTCAAATCATTGCTGACAAAATTGAGTCTGTATTCTATACTGTCTGGGGATAATTCTTGCTTCTGTTTCTCCAACCAAATATTACCTTGGAAAGATATCATCTTTTTTAAATTAACAAGGTAATTGGGAAAAAGGGCTATAAATCAATGGTCATTTTTCTCAATAGGATGAGAACCATAAAGGGAGTTAAGTCTAGTCATTGAAGGAAGTCTTAGTTCAATCAGAATATTAGGCAATACATCTATATTCCTTACTTCCTCACTAGTGTTAGCACAGGCACCCATCTAGGGAAATCTATAGTCTGAGGAAAATGTGTTTCCTGAGATAATTATTGAAAAGATGTTTCTGAGTTAGGTCTCTGCAATAAATGCGCTGCAACACATGACCTGATTTCAGCCATCGTGAGTTCTACCAGCAGGTGTCTGATTGTGAAGCAGTGGAGAGGGCCTGCTGCTACGAGTGTGACTCTGCCGATCTTTGATGGAGACCTGAGGGTCCTCCTGAGCCCCTTCCATAATTAGATGACTTAAGTTACATAAAGAAAAAATGACTTCTGAAGAACTGTAAATCATCTTCCTTCTTGAAGAAAGGCATGGGTTTGCTCTTCCTAAAATCAGCTCTGATTGACTCATTCTCCTTAAGTGCTTTAGGAATTTAATTTCTATTTAAATCTATTTTCTTTATAATTGCTCTCTCTTTTATATTAAGTAGTTTCACACATTATAGCTCCACAGTGATCTCATGATGTATGTGGAATAGGGAGAAAAAGATTGCAAAATTCAGAATTGCTGTTCTCAAAATGTTCTTACTAAAGCAGCCGCAACAAGAGCACCTGGAATTATAGATGCACATTTTTATGCTCTTCCGAGACCAGTTGAATATTAACTCTGTGACTTGACAAGGAACCTCTCAAGGTAACTGTGATGTACACTTACAAGAACCATTGATCATTGACTGGTGGTGGAATTCGAAGTAGAACATTTGCCCTTTGATTCCTTGCCCTCATCCCTTCTAATGTAAAACAGCATCCATTTGGGTCACAGGCAATGGCTTTCTTTTAAAAAAATATACTGTAGATACACATGATAACCTCTGAGTATATATATATTACAATCCACAATATGTAAGATAAGGAAGAGAGAAAGAGAGAGAGAAAGAGTAAGAGAGAAAAGAGATAAAGAGCCTGCCATAGAGGCAGGCTAGGGGAGTGTGGAGGGAATCGGGGACATTGGTGGTGGTAAATGGGCACTGGTGGAGGAATGGGTGCGTGCTGGAACACTGTATGGCCGAACCCAAACATGAACTTTCTTGTAATTGTTTATCTCATGGTGGTATAATAAAATATATTAAAGATATGTTGTTTCCTTTTCTTGTAGTATTTCCATAGTCATGATTTTAATGCTGTGTGTGTTGACTTGTATAGCACTCCCTACCATCTCAATCAGAATAAGTACTTTTATTGTTACTAGTGTTATTTATTTTTTGAGAGGGCACACCTGAGTACTAAGTGCTCACTCCTAGCGCTGTACTCAACAATCACTCCTGGCAGACTCATAGCCCATATGGGGTGACAGGGATCCAACCCTTTTCAATTGTAGGCAAAACAGTTGTCTTTACCCACTGAACTATCTGGCCAACCCCCAGAAGAACAGTTTCAGGAAAATAGAATGTTAATTTCATTCATGTCTCTTTATCATCTGATATCATAGCAAATACAGTGTTGTTATCAGAACATTTCTAGTTGGGAGAATTAATGCAAGCATCGTATTTGCCATGACCATAGCTGTAACTGCCAGGAATCGAGTAGGAGCACACTCAAGTTAGGATTGCACAATTCCAGACATCTGGAGAGCTAGTGCAGTATCAACGACAGCATTTCTATCATTCTGTCATCAACAATGCAAGAACAAGGACAATTGCGGAATTTTTCCACAATGATACATATACCCTTAAACTATTTTCTTTTCCTCCATCTACTCTAGCCCCACCCTTACTATTCTGCACCCACCATTGTGATAGCAGATTGCATAACCAACTAGCTTTGTGAAGAAATGACTGAACAAATCTGAAAATTGAGAAATAATTTATATATCTATTATATTTTTATTTTTGTTATATTTTATCTTAAAAGTATTTACATTTCAGAAGCAATTCACATTTACATTGTTATATTGCAGGTGGAGAAGAGAATAAATATCTGTTTGGGTTGCATTATTTGACACTTTAGCAGGCCTTCATAGAACCCTGTCTATACCATCTTTTGCTTATCTGATCAATAGGAAATGACAGTGTAAATCAATTCTGGTAATAATGTAAATGGTCTTTTAAAGAGAGTTCCTGCTGTGAAATAAGTGGTTAGCTGCAATATTGGTATTAACCGCAGTGGGTAATCAGCCTTTGGATGTATTTAATCAAAATTATCATCTAAGATTAAAAAGAGAGCCACTGTTGTTCAGGGATAATCATTTCCAGAATTTTAAAGATGAATATTTGAAGGTGCTCTCATAAATTAAAGTGATCGTTTCTCATAAATTAAAATGAACAGAGTTGCTTTGAGTAATTTAGGATGCTTCGAGGGGTCAGGCACAAGCAAACACGGAAGGTTAACTGCATCATGGTAGTTAATGTGTAAGAAATGCTGAATACTTTCATTGAAATAAGTAGTGATTGCTGACTTAAATGAAAGTGTTCTCCCAACATTTATATATTGCTTGAAAGCTGTGGATGTAAGTCGGTGGTAGAGCACTTGCATGTTTGTGGGCCTATGTTTTATTCTCAGTGCAACATAAAGACTAAAATAAGCTATTAGTAACATGTATGATTTGATTTTAAAATGAAATTAAGATCTGGTTATATTGTACCAGGGACTAAGGAGCATATGCCTGACTCTGGTTTAATCTCCAGCAGTTAAACATGATTGGGTTTAGCCCCGGAGATTCCTGATCACTGCCAGAGGCCCAAATCTGACATTGCATGCTCTGGCTCTTTTGTTTTTATTTTTGGGGTAACACCGGCAATGCTCAGGGGGTTTCTCCTGGCTCTGCACTCAGGAATCACTCATGGCGGTGCTCGGGGGGCCATATGGGATGCCAGGGATCGAACCCAGGCTGGCACAGGCCAACCGCGTGCAAGGCAAATGTCCTACCTTCTGGGCTATTGCTCCGCCCATGCTCTGGCTCTTGATAAAACTCTTAGTCCATCTGAGCTTGGATCCCTAGAGCAGGTACCCAGGCCTACTGATAACTGCTTGGGAAGCCAAATACAACAAATAAAAAAAGTGGATTTAGAATAGTTCATAAAAGTGCTCATAATTTTTATAATTAATCACTAATTCCAAAAATTAAATACCAGACTTCTTTATAGCTTGTTAGATGTTGGAGTACACTGGGTTCTCTGACAAAATCTGGGAGCAGGGTGCAGGAATCTCCTTCTGCCCGAGGGGATTGGTGGCTGGTTGACAGAGAAAGACTTGAATCCAGCAAAGTTTCAAAAGGCTTTACTCACACTTGTTCTGATATACAGTCCAGCAACAGGAAAACCCCAGGCTTTAGGTTCCCAGCTGGGCCCGGGCCACGTGTAGGTTTAGAATCCTAGGCCAAGACAGCCACAACCAATTGCTAATCCCGACAGAAGAGGATGGAGACCTTAGAATGGAGAGGAGGAGACAGGAGGCAGAGCTTGAAGAGCACCGAAGAGGAGAAAAGGTGAAAAGGCTTGGAAGAAAGCTGGAAACAGCTTTTATAACTTTTCAACCCTTACTGGCCCACATCAACAGAAAGCAGTTAGGGTTGATCCCTTTAGGAACTTCTCCCAGGACCTTACCTAGTCACACTGAAATGTTAATATTGCCCCAGCCAGGGCTGCAGGCCCTTGGTTTTCCATAAGCCCTATGTAGATGGGGGGAGGGGGATATATCTGTACCAATGGATATTCTACAGCCAAGCATATATTTCTCCAAGTCTTCACAAGATTCTCGTCTTTACTTCATAGTTCTTTTGTATATTAGCCTTTAGACTTATTAGAGAGACACTCTTGCTTTCTTGGAGGCAAACAGCATTTCTCTCTGGTCTAATTGCTTAGAGATCCAACGTGACCAGGTAAATATGCTGGTAAGATTGATTTAGTCCCACAGTGATTGTGATAGCTTGAGAGAAACTATTTATACCAGCTAACATAGAATACATGATAAGATATACTGCCACATAAAGTCACGGATCCAAACTGTTTTCCACCCCTTATCTACAAAGTGGCCTGCATCCAGGCAAGATGCATAGGCTCTAGGCAACAGTGTACTGCAACAGTTAGAAATGTTTCCACTGAAAATATTGAACCAATGGTACCAAGACTTGAAGTGTAAAATGAAGGATTGGTTCTGGGTCAAGAAGGCTAAATGTTTGGGTAGAAGACCTGATTAAAAGTATCAAATCCAACTACTCTAATTGCTTGGGGGAAGTCTCCACCTCTCAGCCTGAATTTTCTCCTTTGTGATTATCTAGACATAGTACCTCCAGAATTTGTTTTGGTGTGAATAAATGAAGAACAAAGTTTCAATAGTTGAGGACATTTTTTTTTCTTTTTGGATCACACCCTGCAATGCTCAGATGTTACTCCTGGCTCTGCACTCAGGAATTACTCCTATTGATGCTCGGGGGACCATCTGGGATGTCAGGGATCAAACCCAGGTCAGCTGCTTCAAAGCAAAAACCCTACCAACTGTGTTATCGCTCCGGCCCCTAGTTGAGGACATTATATAGTTATATTGCTCTATTACTTTCAGTAAAACATTTAGTTTATATTACTTATTGAACCAATTCAGTGCTTATTCTGAACCAAAGTATTTTTCTGTATATTATAAAAAAAATACCATAAAGATAGTTACATTTCCAGTCCTCTTGAATCTTTGATTATAGAATAGAGAGGCACACACTATATAAATTTATATAAAAAAGGAAAAGGGTCAGATATATAATACAGAGGTTTGAGTGTCTTGCATTAGCCGATGCTGATTCAGTCCACGACAACACTATAGTCCTCTGAACAACACTAAGACAGATTTCTTAACACTTAGCCCAGGAGTAAGCCCAGCACACAACAGGATGTGGCCGAAACTCACCCCCAAACCCAGTGTAAAATATAGCAAGCAAAGAACTTCAAATAGTGATAAGAGCTGTGAGGAAAATTAAGTTTGCCAGTGGTTTAGAGAATGGAGAGGGGGGTTACATTTTCTCTGTGGTCAGGTAAGCCTCCCCAGCAGATGATATTGTACTGAAAAACCATGCAGTTTAGTGGGAGAATTCAGGCAGAAAACTGCCACAGGGTTAAAAATTCCACCTTATGTAATGTGCAGAATAAGTAATCTATGGATTTTCAATTATTCTGTCACTACAAATATTTTAGTGATGATATGTTTTTAGTTTTTAGTCTAGACTTGAGGATTAACAGAGAGGGTGCTGCCATTGGAGTTAATGAGAAATTTAATGTTCACCTAAACCAGCCTTCAAATGTTACATTGAAGAAAACTGAGTCTCAAAATGATTTTTTGGTTTTTTTTCTCAGGGTGATATATTAAAAATAGAGCAAGAGGTAGCTTCCCTTCCACTAAAATATGCCATTTAATCTAGTCTTTTTGATCATTTTAACTCTCTTATTGTGATAATTTAATAAATGATTAACTGAGATAAGTTAATCTCAGTCAACTAATTAATCAGTTGATTAATGATTAACTCAACATTTACTTTGAGATTATAATTTTTTAAATTTTTCCTCTTATTTATTTTTTATTTCATATTTCTTATGAATCAATAGTATTAACAGAAGTTTTAGTAATTGCCATATGAATTAATGACAATGGCATGGACTTTAGTTCTAAAGTTTATGACAGTATCCTTTGAAGCATATTCAGCAGTAACTGATATCTATTAAATGTGGAAGACATACCTAGGAATTAAGAAAGCTCTGCCATTCTCAAGAATTTCATCTTTGCTTTTGCTTTCTTCTAGGATCTTGTCTTCAGAGGGAAGGGACATACTTCCAAAATAATTTTGACAAACTTCCGTTGACAACCTTATTGCTTTTTCTCAGATAGGTTCCTACTTTCTTTGATATTTCTCCCCCAGAGAGATACAGTTTAATTTGTCTTCCCTTGTGCATGGACAGAGCTTATGTTTCCCTTCTAGTGAATGGAGTGTGTCAGACTAATAGGAGTTACCTTTTGCAGCATATGATAACTCCAGGTGTTCTTTGACCTCTGGCAACAGAATCCAGTCTCTGCCTTCATGTTCATGTGGCTTTCCCAAGCTTTCTTCCTCCACCAACCCCTTTTCCTCTTATGACATTACTGATTACTTGTTGCCTCCACTCCATTTGATATTGAGGTCTTGAGTTTTGATTATATCTGCATAACCACCTTTTCCATATATGTTTGAATCACGGAATCCAGACCTCAGAACATATCGATTTTTAATGGAATCATCCATTAAAGCTCTATACAGTTTCTCTGGTGAAGTCAGTCACTTTGAAGATATTAAGGGGCCAGTAGAGGGGAAACAACTGCTCTATTATAAGAAAATTTCATCAATCTGAAGAGGGACAAATGGACAGCATCCATGCCTGCCTCTAACTGTGAGTGAGCATAGAAGTGGACCTTGTGAGATCTGCCAACAGCCCAGTTCAAAAGAGAACTAGGGATCCTGTCTTTTCTTTCAGTCCTTATCACACTTTCAGCTGCCTGCATTCCTGGTTGGCAGCTTGCCTGACATGACACCATGAAAGACCCTGAACCAGAACCACCCAGTAAGACTAGTTTCTGTTTCCTCATCGGTTAAAAACTGGAAGATAACGAATGCTTGTTAGTTTAGGTTTAGAATATTTGTTGCATAGCAATAACAATAGTACAACAGCAATGGCCATGAAACTCATTAATTAGGTGAGAAGTCCACTGGCAGAGCTCCTGATATCTGCCACCTTATCAGCATATGACCTGCCAGGCTCTGGGAGAGGCTTCGATGGGAAGTGAAAAAGAGTATAATTAGGACAAACAGTAGACATGATAAGTGAGCCAGGAAATGCAACCATCCCTTTTACCATGCTCTGGAATAGAGCAGGATAGTTATGAAATCTGTACGATCCGATCTTCGACTTCCCGTGATCATCTATTGCTAGAGCGGCACCAGTAATATCTCCATTGTCCTGTCTCATGACAGTAGAGCCAGGGATATTCTTCTACGAACATAAAGAGCCCAAACCACTAATTAGGTCCTGGGAATGACCTAATATAATGTTACTGAATTTGGCATATCACTACAACACGGAAGCTTGCCAGGCTTGCCGGCGGGAGGCAAACTCTTTTAAGCACCTCCAAATAAAGCAAAATTGATGAACTGGCCGCTGCCCCCGCGAGCCAGGCTGTGATGGGCTGGTCTGTGGGTTCTGATGAGAGGGAAGTCCGAAAGTGGAAAATGGCGGCTCCGTGGAGTGAGGACGGGTGGTCTGGCTTGTTGTGAGGCTCTGCCGAAGTGGTGGGCCAGGGCTAGGACCCGCCATGCCTCCCGACTGCCCACTAACGGCTGTGCAGAGGGAGAAATCTGTTATTTATGAAAATTTCTGTCACTCTACAAATTTTAAAAATTAGGTGGATTAGGATCAAGGAAAACCCAAATCTTAGAGAAGATGGTTTAGAAGGAAAGCAACCCTGACCAAAACACATATATGTATTAACATTTACTTGATTTTTTATCAAGTGTTCTATAAACTTGCCACTTACAAGCATTTTGCTGATATGAATTTCCATTTTCATTTTGAGTAGAAAAAATGGATTCAGCTTATCTTCAGTGTTGATGCTGTTAGCTACATGGTAGAAGTAACGTCCCATTTAATTTGTAGCAGCAACTTTCTCAATCTGCTCTGAGGTAGTGTGTATCCCATTAGTTCTTTCATTTTTCAGAGCCACCTAGAGTTTGCACCATTTCTAATCACATACTCTTTGTAAAATCCCTATAATTTCCTAAAGCTTTCCTCTTCCTACCTCTGACATTTTGAGGAAAGATTTAGCCCCCTTGTGTTTATTCTACTTAGTGAATATCATCAGAAACAACCTTAACATATTTCAGCAAGTTCTCTTTCAAACATTGTCTGTCTCGTATCCCTTTGAAGTCATCAGAAAGCACAGCCCTGACTTTTCCATTTGTATATATTCAGTTTTTGCTTCCTTAAAGGAGAATACCTGATGCCAAGCTATTGTCTTTCTTTGCATGGCCAGGTAATTTTGCTCAACCTTAAGATTACTCATAATTGGTATAATTGGTTTATACACTTATGCTTAGACATGGCATTTGTATGTGCAATTTATTAGAAATTTGTTATTCTTATAGTGAGTACATTTTGATTTATGATATGAAATTCAATGATTTTTATCTATTCATTTTCTTTCTGGGTCAGCACTCTGGGGAAAGTTACATTTAGGGGTGACTTAATTGAACTGAGATAGAAAGCCCTAGC
Source organism: Cryptotis parvus (assembly GCA_021461705.1). Taxonomy (NCBI): domain Eukaryota; kingdom Metazoa; phylum Chordata; class Mammalia; order Eulipotyphla; family Soricidae; genus Cryptotis; species Cryptotis parvus. The sequence goes on from JAJIBD010025275.1 coordinate 96,686, forward strand.
AATAACCCCCTTCCAAACAAATTTATGGGGAGAAATCCAGAAGGGAGAAGTGGAAAACTAACTAAAAGTTGTGGTAGGAAACTTGCAAGAATCAGCTTCCCTATTTCATCTGCCCAGGGCATGTGCTACCTGCCATTTAAAATTTTTTGAAAAAAAAATTATGTTGATTACCTTTTTTTTTGGCTATTGAGTAGTTGGGTGGCTACAATAAATAATGAGAAAATACATTTTATAACATACAGATTAAGAGTTGCCCTGACTTTATAGATGGGATATCACATACTTATAAGAACCACATAGATGGGGCTGGTGGCTGGAGTGATAGTGATAGTTCAGGAGCTTGCCTTGCACACTGCCCACCCAGGTTTGATCCCCAGCACCCCATATGGTTCCACACACCTCACCAATAGTTATTCCTAAGCACTGCCAGGTATAACTCCTTAAATAAACAGACAAAAAAGAGAATCAGATAGCTATTTCACCTCTGTGAGAAGTGAAATTTAGATAACTAAACATTATGAAGGATAAAATTTTAGTCATTTGTTTATATCCTCAGGTGCCTGTGGTATCAGTGTTTTATTCTATATTAAATTAACTGTTTTTCATGGACACTAAACTTTTGTCTTCATCTTATTAATATAATATACTAAGCACCGTTATATTATTTGTGGCTAGTTGAAACTATCCATCACATTGCCTGCTTTTTTCTCTTATTACTTCACTCTAAAACATTGGGATCAAATTATTTAGCCTAACAATGATATATCATTTTACACCACAGAGACTGGCACATATCCAAAAGAGCAACAAAAACAAGTGCTGGCATGGATGTGGGGAAAAGGGGACACCCATCCATTGTTGGTGGGAATGCCGGCTGGTACAGCCTTTCTGCAAAACAATATGGACATTCCTCAAAATTTAGAAATTGAACTCCCATTTGACCCAGCCATACCACTCCTGGGAATCTACTCTGGGAGGCCAAAAATACGCAGCGGAAACACCATCCCTACTTTTATGTTCATAGCAGCATTATTCACAATAGCCAGAATCTGGAAACAACCAGAGTTCCGAGAATCGATGACTGGATAAAGAAGCTTTGGTACATCTACACAATGGAATACTATGCAGCTGTTATAAAAAATGAAGTTATGAAATTTGCCTATAAATGGATGGACATGGAGAAGATTATGTTGAGTGAAATTAGCCAGAAGGAGAGACACAGATACAGAATGACTGCATTTATTTGCATGACATAAATATATATGTACATATTATGATACCAATATCCAAGGTCAAGTAAAACATGTATCAGGAGGTTTTGTCAAAGGTGGAATTATCACAAATGTGTAGTAGTCAGAGCCTAGGTAAGACAGAAGATGGAAGAGTGTGCTAACAATTGTCAAAAGTACTAATACCAACCTATAACTGAGCATTAAATACAGGCAAAAGATATACATGACAACGCTTTTTAATGTATGTTCTGTAATCCGCAATCTGGAAGGGAAGGAAAAGAGAAAGACATAGAGAGAAAGGGAAAGGAATAAAGAACCTGCCATGGAAGCGGGCTGGGGGAGGGGGAGGGAACCAGGGACATTGGTGGTGGAGATGGGCACTGGTGGAGGGATGGGTGCTGGAACACTGTATGACCAAACCCAAATATGAACATTTTGTAATAGTATATCTCAAAGTGGTATAATAAAATACTTATAAAACAGTTAAAAAAATAAAAATAAAAGAGGAAAAGCTTCTTAGAGAAGTTAAAGCACTGCACTGCACTGTCCTCCCATTGTTCATCGATTTGCTCGAGCAGGCGCTAGTAACATCTCCATTAGTCCTGTCACAAGCAAGTGCAACCCAAGGGCATCTACTTGCTATAGGGACAGGAGGAGCCCGAAACCATTTTTCAGGTTATCGAACTGAGGTCTATAATAGTTACTAGTCTTTGGCATAAAAAGTAAATAAAACACAGGTAGCTTGTGGGTCTGTAGTGGATGGGTCTGGATCTCTTCCGGGGTTGCAAATTAGCCGAGTCTGGCGTGGGTGGGTCTCTCTCTTCCGGGGCAACTGGCATGGAGGTGGAGGAAAGGGCATGGCCCAAAACTTCACTCCGAGTCCGGCCAGCATGGTCTCTCCCCGCTCATTAGAGCAAACTCTTGAAGCAATGTTGGATTCGGCCAGGGGATGGCCGAGCCCCTTACCAGGAGATCAGCTCCATGGGTTGCTTCCACATGGGGCCGGCCGAACAGCACATCTGTGGGTCTGAAGTGGATGGGTCTGGATCTCTCCAGGGTTGCAAATTAGCTCTCCATTTATATTTTTTTTAATTTTTTTTTTGCTTTTCGGGTCACATCCGGCGATGCTCAGGGGTTATTCCTGTCTCTTTGCTCAGGAATTTCTCCTGGTGGTGCTTGGGGACCACATGGGATGCAGGGATCGAATCCGGGTCGGCTGCGCACAAGGCAAATGCCCTACCCTCTGTGCTATCGCTCGAACCCAAACTGCCCTTCATTTTGGAAGTTAAACCACCAACGTTTTTTTTAACTAGTCTTCTTCCAGTTGATTATTACTTGAAGGTTTGAATAGCTCACAGTGTTCAGAAACACTTTGGCAGGTATTACTAGTTTGTTATAAATACTGCAACTCAGAGAGAGCTCAATGGAAAAGAGAAAGAGAATGCTATTGCGGATGCAAGGCACTCTGCCCTCTACAGACACTTCACTCTGCCACCTAATATGTTCAGTTTGGAAGTTCTCAGAACCCCCATTGCTCAAGGTCTCATTATGAGGCCTGAGTGATTACATCTTTCAGCATTAATGATTAGCTCAAATTGGCCCCACTCCCGTTCTGGAGTTTGTGGTGTAGTGATGAAAATTTCAACTCTGTTCTCACATAGTTTCATTGGCAACCACTTCCATCCCAAAGTAATGGAAAAGTCTTTAACCAGTAGTCATTTAATTAGCGTAAAATGAAATGGTTAACTGTTTCATCATATATAATAGAAGACACTACTGCCATCTCTATCACACAGGAAATTCCAGGGGTTTGGATGCTATTAAGAATAAAGATCAATGCACTAGCTTGGCTCTTCACATGCTCCCAGTCCGAATGCAAGGTGACCTCTCAATGGAAAACCAACAGGACAGTTCTACTGTTCAAGAAGGGAGACATTCATGACATTGGCAACTATCGCCCCCATCTGCCTGTTGTCTGTCATCTATGAGCTGTTCACTCGAGTCATCCTGAGCAGGATTGGCAGAACACTAGATGAAGGAAAACCATGTGAGCAAGCTGGCTTCCAGAAAGGATTCAGCACAATCTACCATATCCACACAGTAACCAAGCTCATTGAGGTTTGTAGGGAGTGCAAGATGCTGCTTTGTCTCACGTTCATTGATCTAAAGAAAGCCTTTGATTCTGTGGAGAGTGAAGCGGTCATTGAAGCCCTATCCAAAATACATCAAGATCCTTCATGTGCTGTATTACGGATTCACCACCAGGATCTCTCCATTCTACAAGGAAGTGATCATTGATGTCAAAAGAGGGGTTCGGCAGAGTGATACCATTTCACCAAAACTCTTCAGCACCACTCTTGAGAACATCATGTGACAACAATTAGAATGGGAAGGAATGGGAGTGAAGATAGATTTTCGGCAACTACACCACCTCCGCTTTACAGATGACATCATTCTAATAACACCAAACATTAGCCAAGCGGCACAAATACTGGCTGACTTTGACGGAGAATGTGGAAAGATAGGTCTACAGCTGAATATAAAGAAAACTATGTTTATAAAAAAATGAACTAGTTCCAGAGGTCCCATTCACTCTCAATGGAACAGACATCTCTGAATGCAGCAGTTACGTGTACCTAGGTCAAGAAGTCAAATGGTGAATGACCTAAAACCTGAGCTGTGCAGGAGGAAGAGAGCAGCATGGAATGCCTTCAAAGGCATTGAAGAAATAGCTAAAAGGACAAAGAACCTCTGACTCTGGGCACATCTCTTTGACTCCACTGTTCTCCCTGCATTAACATACACCTCAGAGACCTGGGCCCTAAGAAAGCAAGATGAGAATGCTATTCGTGTCTCCCAGAGAGGAATCGAAAGAGCTATGCTTGGAATATCACGCCTCACTCAAGTGAGAGAAGGAATCCGGAGCTCTGACCTCTGTCACTATTCCAGAATCAGGGACGCTGTCTCATTTGCCAAGGCATCGAAAATCAGATGGGCTGGACATGTAATGTGATTTGGAGATGACCGCTGGACTAGAGCCGTTACCAACTGGATCCCACAGGATGTCAAAAGATTACATGGCCGCCCTCCTACAAGATGGTCAGAATTCCTTGTCAAGACTCTGAAGGAACGGTTTGAGGCTCTTTATATTCCTGAATCAACCAGATGCCATTGGGCTACATTGGTACGTGATAGGGTCAAATGGAAATGTTTTTGGCGCCTGCTCGAGCAAATCGATGAATAACGGGATTCAAGTGATCAAGTGATCAAGAAGAATAAAGAACAAAGATCAAAAACAACTATTTTTATTTTAGCACAGAATCCAGTCTCATAACTTGAACAATGTGTAAAATATTCTTCAGTATTTATACTAATAATTTGCAATTCCTTTTACTGTATGAATACCAGTTTCTTGTATGTACTCAATTTTATTACATAACTTTAACTCCAGAAGTTTGGATTAACTTCTCCTAATATTAAAAGAATAGTAAAGGTATTCATTTCCAGACGTTTAACCATGACCTTGTCTGTGTGTGTTTGTGTGTGTGTTTACACATGCTATTGTGTGATATACTTGTAAAATATGCTTGTAATGTCAACTTCAAGGAATTTGTTTTTCTTATCTTATATTCATTCACGTGTCCTTGATGGTATTTTTTTTAAGTGAGGTCTTCCTTGCAAGAAATTCTCAAAGAGACTGGAGAGCATTCCAGGGGATACTTGCTGAGCTACATGGTCAGCAATGCTCAGATCTGGTGATGCTGGAGACCCCTAGGATCACTCTTTTATATTTCCTGAGGAACAATAATGACATACTGGGGATAGAATCCAAACCTTCTATAAGCCAGGCATGTGTTTAAGGTCAATGAGATATTTCCCTTGTCCCCAGATTGTATTTTGGGGCCTCACCAGTGGGCCGTAGCTAGCAAGCTGTGAAGACGGTTCAGTGCTAGGGCCAAGATTGGTGCCGGTATGACCTTTCAGTGCCAGAGAGAATGAGGTTCATCTAGAAGTCCTCAGGATCTCCAAGGATGATATTATATACTGACTTTTATTGTATTGTTAGCTGAATTTTTAAAGAACTGTTTTTTTTAATTTTATTAATAATTTGAAAACTATAATTGAATAGCTAGCATAAGATGAAGCAAAAGTTCTATTGTGAAGCTTTCACTACTTAATAATTCTTGAATGCATATGGGTCAGTTTGTTCTTCAGAGTTAGACTGTCATCCTGATCTATTCAATTTGTGTGTGTGTATTTGTGTGTCTGTGTGTGGTTATGGGATATATGCCATATAATCTAAATATGTGCTTAGAATCCTAGGCAAGAGAGGGAAAGAATCTATGGTGTATGCATTTATTTTAATTAATGTTATCCTTACATAGAACAAACTCCATTTCAATGGGGAATCTAGATTGCAAACAGTAGCAAAATGTGTTTCTGTCTGTGAACGCTGACTACTATGGTGCATGCTGATTTGGACACTGAACAGTCATAATCTAAATATCAACCAGCACATTTAACCTCCAAAACAGAAACTGGCAGACACTGGAGTTGTGGGAGTGAGCTTGTTCAGAAAAACAATCTCTCCCTCTTGTCTGGAGAAAACTTTTCCTTATGACCTAGAGTTGGTTTCCGTGAATACAATTAGATTCTTTAGCATAACCAAAGTCATACCCCATCACTCTTACTTACTTTTAATGGTCTTTTTTTCTTCAGTTTTTCATCCTGCAGTTTAAAAGATGAGTGGTAATTTTAAATGTCCTACTGTTTTAGAACTATGCAAAATATACACAAAAGTACTGCTGTTCTATTTACCTTCATAATATACAAAAGAAAAAGCACACAAATAATAATGCCATTAGTTATGTAGTCCTTGGGTTGGTCTTCTGTTTACATTTCTATATCTCAATGATATGTATTCGCACTTCATAGATATATTCAAATAATTCACATATTACATGTCAGTCTTTCATTCAAGTTTGTTCAGCCTAAATTTAAGAATTTAAATGCCTTCATAAATCCATTGTTGATTTATGGGCATCGGTATTTCTAAATATGCATAATTCAGTCTTCAAGTTTGCTCTGTTGGTGATACCACTTGACTGAAAAGTCCTTTTTGGGATTCAGTAATTATATCACTCTAGCAGGGACCCAAGAGAAATCCCTTATGATATATTGTGCTGCCCAGGAAAGGTCATTATAATGAAGCTTTTAACTTATCAGCTAAATGAATGAATGAATGCATGATTGAATGAATGAATGAATGGGAACTTTGTTGTTGAAATGTATTAGTATTTTTTTTGCGGTAAAGCAAGAAATTTTTTGTTGATGCTGCAGTTAAGAGTCAATGCAATATTCCCTTCTTACAGTTATTTAGCTTATAAGTGTATTAAAGCTAGCTTCACTGAAAGGAAATTTTGCATGTTTAATACAATCTAATAAAGCAGGGTGATGCATTTCTATATGTCACTGAATTCTCCGAACAGCAGGATATACCATTTTCTGATACTATCTCTGTTCTATCCTTAGGTAAAACCAAGGCAGAGAAGTGAAGTGACTTTCCTGAGTTCCCATAGCCTATGAGAGTAGAGGGAGACTATATAAATAAAAGGGTTTGCTTTCATCCTTAGTTCATCTGTAGCCATGAATGTTTATTCATGACATTGATATGAATTCATGTCATTGATACTATTTTTCTTGGAATCCATTCCCCTGTTTATTCCCTTTCCATCTGTCTCATTTCTCCATGCATAAACATTGTCATCTATGTTTTTTTTTTTTTTTTTTTTTGGGTCACATCCGGCAATGCTCAGGGGTTTCTCCTGGCTCTGCACTCAGGAGCTACTCCTGGCGGTGCTCGGGGGACCATATGGGATGCCGGGGATTGAACCCGGGCCGCCACAAGCCGGCCAAGTGTAAGGCAAACACCCTACCCGCTGGGCTATCTCTCTGGCCCCTCTATGATTTTTTTTGGATGGGGTAGGCACACCTCTTGAAACTCGACTCACACTTAGCTCTGGGTTCAGGGAATCACTCATGGTGATGATTGGAGAACCTATGGAGTCCCAGAAATTAAAATGGAATTGTTTGCATGCAAGGCAAGTGCCCTGCCCTTCTGTACTATTGTTTTGGTCCCTGCTATCCATGTTTTTGACTGTGTTTTGTAGGAGGAGATACCATAGATGTATCCTATTTAAATTCTACCTTTTATTCTTACTTCTATCCTGTATCTACAGGCTTCAAAGTATTTTTTTCTTTTCTTTTTTTTTTTTTGGGGGGTCACACCCACAGAATCTCAGGGGTTACTCCTGGCTCTTCACTCAGGAATTACACCTGGCAGTGCTTGGGGAAACATATGGGATGCCAGGGATCGAACCTGGATTGACCGAGTGTAAGACAAATGCCCTACCTGCTGTGCTATTGCTACAGCCCTCTGGCTCAAAGTTTTGTACTGACCCACTCAATCTCACGCTGGCAGAGAAGCTCTGGACCCACATTGTATTTGTCATTTGGACCAATTAAAGCAAGACTTTATGTGATTATTCTTCAGTTTTCTTCTTTCTCATCTTAAGACGAATAGCTAAAATTCAGGAACTCTTTTCTCAGGTTGCTTTGTTTTTATTGTCCTTCAGTGACTAGCATAGAACTAATGCATGTAGTAAGTTGTCATTGAATGAATAATTTAGCCTTAATAGGTCTATACCCCTAAGGTTGGTTTTGTGGATGTCAGCCATTTCATCTCTCTTCTTGGATTTCTTTGCTTTTTAATTAACTTCCTGTTAGGTTTGTGGTTCTCAGTGACCTCCTAAGGACTTGACAGGAAGGGCCTTTTGTTTTATTATTATGAAGAAATAATTTCTTCTTGAGAACACTTCATGCAAATTGGCAGAAATAACTATAACAAGGAGAGGAAACATGATGGGAAGTAGCAATTAGAATTTTAAAGTTTTATCCATTGCCTTTACTTCTGAATGTATCTATAGATTAGTTTTAAAGTTATTGTTAGGCAAGGGTTAGGCTAATACTATAGAGATGTGTATGTGTGAGATGCTGGAATCAGTTCCTGGCACTGCAAAAATAAATAAACAAAACAAAGTTGTCCAGATGATACAAAGCTTAAATCAGGGATCATAGTGATATCACAGCGGGTAGGGTATTTGCTCTGCACATGACCCACCCAGGTTCTCCCGGCATCTGATATGGTCTCCCTGCACAGCACTGAATGCAGAGCCAGCAGTAGCCACTGAGCATTGACGGGGGTGACCAACAAGCAAAAATAAACTAATGAAAAAATAAAATAAAGTTTAAAACAAACTCAAATGATTAAGTAATAATACCAAATGATTCAAACTCAAATGTTTAATAATTCTAAATGCTTTGCTTCAGATATATTTAACCCTAGTGGAGGCATGGGGTCTTTATTCTTCCTTCCTATTTCCTTCCTGCCTGTGCAAAATCAGCCTTATTAAAACAAAATTTCTAAGTACATGGCCATTAAGATTTTATCTTTTTAAATTTGGGTTTGATAATGCTTAAATATTAAAATAATTCTAGGGAGTGAATATGAAAATTTGGGATTGTTTGGTAAATGGCCATTGCTCCTTAATTAAAGTATTATTTTTCTTTGTGAAATAAGGATCAGCTCTCTCGGCCTATCATTTCTAAACCATCCACTAAGTTCATCACTGTTTCATGAGTTTGAAAATTGAGAAATACTTCCCAGGCCCCAGTATATGATTCTGTTCTTGATTTGTGTCAGCACGTTTTGTAAGATACGTTCCTAAAAAGCTTATGTCCCGATTCAGTTCTTCTCCAATAGCGCACAGCCTGATGCAGGGTGGCAGAAGAGGCCCGTCTGGCTTTAGCCCCGCTTTATTCTTCCTAAATTGACTTTATCATTGTCCCTCATTGTCTCCAGAGTTTATCATAGATTATCTCTCCTAGTGGCGGAAAAGAGACTGCAGGGCACAATTGCTGAAAAGTCTTCTTTCAGTTCAGCTTTCACTCTAATTTTAACAGATTTGGTTCTGCTGTGGCAATGCAGTTTGCGTGAAATAAGATGAATAAATAAGTGATATCCTTCACAGGGAGTTCATAAAAAAGGACCATAGAAATCAAAGAGCTAGACTTTAGATATGGTGAACTAATTATCTGTCTCTTTTTTACTCTTTCCATTTTTTCTTACTTTTATCCTTAATGACCAGACTGATAGGGTTAGCAGGGGGTAAAAAATAGGATTCAAATTTGTAAATATTTTCACTCCTCTGCTGAAAATGTAGAACAATGTAGAATTAAATTTAATTCCCTTCATCTCCTAAAACACTGAGGTGGTGACCATGTGGAATGAGCTTCCTCACCTTTGAAGAGTACAGGAGATTTCATGGAAGGACACAAAGAGCAAGAGACTGAATCATACAGTCATTTAGGAGACCTAGTTATGGGCTCTCCAAATTTTGTTGAAGACTGCTGAATTAAGCTCAGTCATGCTAATTCTAAATATGAAGCAATTTGAACATAACTTTTGTGCATTTTTCTGCAAATGATATATCATAATATTTCTACAAAATAAAAATCCTGAAGTGTGTTTCTGTAAAGTGACTTTATTACTCTCTCTCTCTCTCTCTCTCTCTCGCATCCCTAGAAAACCAAGCAAACTTGTCCTGATTTTTTTGTCTTTGCTATAGTTTACATGGCTGGAGAAAAATTTATCTGCCTACCATTATCAGTACATGCAGACCACACATTCACTTGTGTATTATCTTAAATTCTACATTAAAATGGTACTAATAACATTTGAATGAATAAAAATTGTTTTTTTTTTGTCTGACACAATGTTATGATTATAAAGACAAGATAGTCTAGTAGTATTTCCATACTTTCTAGGTATGGAAATGATGGTATGATCTTTGACCTCTTATGTAAATAGCTCAGTATACTTGGGCAATAATTGAACTCTAGATATTAGTTTATTTTTATAAAATAGATGTAATAATGAACACTTACTTATAAGATTGTTCTCAAGATTAAATGATATGGCATGTATGATATTTACCACAGAGGTAAATTAATATTTTATACTGCATTATGTTGTATTAGTTCTAAATTTTTGGTCACACCCGCAATGCTCAGGTGTTTCTCCTGGCTCTGTATTCAGGAATTACCCCTGGTGGTGCTCGGTGGACCATATGGTATCCAAGGGATCGAACCCAAGCCTGCACAGGCCGGCCGCATGCAAGTCAAATGCCCTACCTGCTGGGCTATTGCTCCAGCCCCAATTCTATTCCTGTTTGTTATTACATTTAATCTTACTGATAGCATTGCAGCACAATAAAAATAGAATAATAATAATCAAATGCATCTGTAAGGGGATATCCAAAATACATGTGTATTTTGTAGACAATAAAGTTTCTGTTGCAACTATTCAGCTATGACTCTGTACTGTGAAAAAACCAGAGATCACATTAATGAATGGAAGTTATCTTTGTTTCACCAAGTTACTTACAAAAATAGTGACTAGTCTGGCAACTGGAATAGGTTTTCTTATTCCTGGCAATTGTTTATGCTATCTATATTTTATAAATAGGAGCACATTATTTAAAGATTATCTTTGAATCATTACTAATTAGTTGGAATATGCCAAATTAATATGTGTTGGTTGCTTTTATTTATTTGATTTATTTGTTTGTTGAACCATGTTGTGATAGTATTAGAAGGGTATTTGCGATCAGGTTTTATTTATACAGTGTTCTAATACCCATCCCTCCACCAGTGTACATTTCCCAACACCAATGTGCCCTTTTTTCCTCCTGCCACTCCCCCATACCCCTAGACCCCAGCTTGTCTCTATAGCAGGCGGTTTTCTTCTTTTCTCCATCTCCTTCCCTCCCCTTAGGTATTATGATTTGCAATACAGATATTGAGAGGTTGTCATGTTTGTTTCTTTACCTACTTTCAGCAAGCAGTTCTTATACACAGGGATCGTATTCAGCTATCTTTGTCATAGTGGTCCTTCCCCTATCTTGACTATCTTTACGCCACGCAGTTGAAGCAGGCTTCCAATCAAGGATTGGCCTCCTGGCCTTGTTTCTACTGACCTTGCATACTGCTTAATGTTATTTTTTAAAAATAATTTATTATACCACCATGAGATATACAATTACAAAGATGTTCATGTTTGGATTTCGGTCATACAGTGTTCCAGCACCGATCCCTCCAACAAGTGCCCATTCCCACCACCAGTGTCCCCGATTCCCTCCCCATGCCCTAGTCTACCTCTATGGCAGCCTCTTTATCTAATATTATGTTTTTTAGAACCACACAAATGATTGCATTCATTCTATGTCTGTCCTATAGACAGAAGGAACATTTCACTCAGCTAGATACTCTCGATGTTCCTCCATTTATAAGCAAAATTCATGACTTCATTTTTCCTAACAGCTGCAAAGTATTCCATTGTGCAGATGTACCATAGTTTCTTTAATGAGGCATCTATTCTTGGGCACTGAGGTTGTTTCTAGATTCTGGCTATTGTGAATAGTGCTGCAATACACAAAGAGGGGCAGATGTCATTTTTGCTGTGTGTTTCTGAAGCCCTAAGGCATATTTCCAGAAGTGCTATTTCTCAATTTATAGCTTTTTGAGGAAGGGCCAGAGCAATATTCCAGCAGATATGGCATTTGCCTTTCATGCGACTGACCTGGGTTCAAACCCTGACATCCCATATAGTCTCCTGAGCACCACCAGGAATAATTCCTTAGTATAGAGCCAGGAGTAACCCCTGAGCATTGCCAGGTGTGACCCAAAAAACCAAAAAAAAAAAGATAACTTGTTGACGAATGCCCATATTGTTATCCAAAAGACTCGACCAGTCATCATTGCACCAACAATGAAAGAGAGTCCTATTCTCCTTGCATCCATGCCAGCACTGGTTGTTCTTGTTTTTATGAATACATGTTAGTCCTTATGTGAAATTATATTTCATTGTTGTTTTGATTTGCATCTCCCTGATGATTAGAGATGTAGATCAAACTCTAATGTTGAACAAGGGTTAGGATGGCTGAGGATGTCAGAGGACCTGTTGACTACATATGTATCACTTGCTTTCTTCCTCTGCCCCTCCCCCAAATTATAAAATAAAAATCAAGACAGGTCCAAGGATATAACTCAAGGCTGAAGTGCATGCCTCAATGTTTACAAGGCAAGCCCCCTACTATGTGTACTATCTTTCTAGCTCGACTCTTTTTTTTTTTCTTTTAGGTCACACCCGGCAATGCTCAGGGATTACTCCTGGCTCTTCACTCAGGAATTACTCCTGGCAGTGCTCGGGAGACTATATGAGATGCCAAGGATCGAACCTGGGTTATCCATGTGCAAGGCAAGCACCACACTCAATGTGCTATTGCTCTGACCCCTGTAGTTCAACTCTTAAAGTTCTCCCTTGGTTGAAACAGTCTCTTACAGAAGTAGCCTCTCTCAGAGACAGATTGTCACACACGCAAACTATGACCCTTAGTCCAATCTGCTTTGGCTCTTTTTTAAACTGAAAGTCCTTAAATTTTAAGAGAGCACAGAAAAGGGACAAAGTTTTAAAAAAATAAAACTCTGAGAACTTGGTGAGGCAGACTATCCAGTAAGTGCTTTCAGCAAAATTTTCAGAAGTTTAAATTGAATGCTTTAAAGAGCATTATGCAATCAAATTTGCAGAAAAAATTAGCTTATATTTTTATCTTGTATGAAATTATGATGAAAAGGGGGCTGGAGCGATAGCCCAGCGGGTAGGGCGTTGCCTTGCATGTGGCTGGCCCATGCCGGCCCAGGTTTGATCCCCAGCATCCCATATGGTCCCCTGAGTATCACCAGGAATGATTCCTGAGTGCAGAGCCAGGAGAAACCCCTGAGCATTGCCGGGTGTGACCCAAAAAGAAAAAAAAAAAAAGAAATTATGATGAAAGATAAGCATGGGAATCATTGTTACATAGGTAGAATTTCAAAAATAGTAATTACTGCAATAATACTCATAGAGGAATACCTTTAGCTTTTCTTTTGTCCATATTGTTGATGGAATCTTGCTTGGAAGAAACATAAAAGTTAAGACATCTATGCCACAAAAAATAAAGGGTTTACCTAGCAAACTTTTATGTTTGAATTTTTATGTTAGAGATCACAGACCTTCCTTGTCATGTTATTATGTTCTATAGCCTTGCTCATGCTATAAACTTACTAGAGTGTTTTGTTATTACATTTAAGTTTCATTATCTTTATACGTTAATTTAGTTTTATTTCTTTACATATTTACTAGTTCCTGCCATCACTATTTTCAAATTTTCCAAACAAATATTATTAAGCATTTGGGTCCATGTGTTTTTATTTTATTTATTTATTCACTTATTTTTTTTTTTAGTGATTAAACATGTATTTATTTTAGTTCAGTTAAAAACATACATTGTTTCATTGAAACGGTGTAGCACTTTGCCAACAAATCATACTGAATTGTTTGCAGCACCCATCCCCGCCACCAGTGCCCATCTCCCACCACCAACGCCCCCGGTTCCCCCCCCTCCCCCCCCCAGCCCGCTCTATGGCAGGTTCTTGATTTCTTTCCATTTCTCTCTCTTTCTCTTCCTTCCCCCCCAGACTATGGATTACAGAACATACATTAAAGGGTTGTCATGTGTATCTTTTTGCCTCTACTTAATGTTCAGTTCTAGGTTGGTATTAGCACTTATTTATTTTTGCTAAATGTGTCACTCCTGGCAGTGCTCATGGGTTACTCCTGGCTCTTTACTTAGGAATTACTCCCAGCATCACTCGGAGGACCATATGGGATGCTGAGGATCCAACATAGGTCAGCTGCGTGCAAGGCAAATGCCCTACCAGCTGTGCTGTCGCCCAGCCCCAACACCCCCCCACCCCATGTGTTTTTCTAATTTACAGATATGTTTCCTGCCTCCTTGTCTAGGTGCTGCAGTCATTATTAAAATTGGAGTTCAATTTGTGACCTCTTTTTGGGGTTGGGAATGTCACGCCAGTAGTGTCAGGGAATGCTCTTTGCTCTGCACTCAAGAATCATTTTTGACAGGGTTCAGGGACTCAAAACGTGATGGTTATGGAACCCTGGTTGACTGCCTTTCCCCTCTGTGCTACCATTCCGACTTGGGCCCCTCTTTTAGGACTCAAATTCTCACTGCATTTGGAATCTTCCTTCTGTCAGGATCCTGCAGAGGAATTGAGAACAAGCACTGGTATCTCTTCTAAATCATATTCAATGATTAGTATTAGTACTGTGCTATACATTCAAACTGAGATTGTATTGTAAGATTGAGGAAGTTGCTTGGAAAGTTGCTCTAGAGTGAAGCACATGTTTGCATCCTAGATTTCTGCACAGAGTATTTTAAAAATACCTTAAAGTTTTTAGGATCTCTTGTTTAAGATTAATTACGCCTTTCAGACAATTCTTCTATGGCTATTTTCACGGTTTTTTAAAATATTGAAAGTAAAGAAGAGTAAATCATGTCTCCATTTATTCTGTAGTTCTTCAAAGTTATTTTCAGTGTTGAAGAAGTGGTTTGGCAAAAGGAAAGTGCACAATTATTAGTTATGTTTAAGAAACTTTTCTTGAAGCATTGAAAAGACTATTAATCCAAAAGATGAGGTGGTTGTGTACATTTTATTAATGACTTAAATATACAGTTTACCTCCCTGTTATAAATGGGGTCCATGTTCGTCATGACATTTCTTCATTTGCTTTTTAGAATCAACCTTGTTTGTCTGCAAGGTCTGGGAACTAAATGGGCCCTTCCCTTCAGCTCTGCTCTCTGCAGTTCTTTGCCCATTTCTCATGTCTTTACTAACTCCTCTTTGTCTAACTATTTTCACTTCAGTTACAGAAACAGTTGCATTGCTCCTTTGCCCAAATCCCAAGCATTCTCCAGAGAGCTGTTTTAGCTTTCTGTGAAGCACTTACAGTTTATCTCTCTAAGAGAATAGTTTTGAGTTTGGCACTTAGTCTATTTATTTTTTCATTCTAATAGAAACCACTTTGGAGCTAACTAAGCCACTGTTAGTCTGCTTCTTAAGTGCTGCCCAGACCCCTTGCATTGGTATGAAACACTCACTTTTTCATGTCAGAAGTTTAATGAAAGTAGAGACTTGTTTAAAATAACCATAACAATGAATGATCTAGTATATTCAGGAAAATTCACATATAACTTTAAAGCTATTCTGTCTAATTGAGATTTTGAGGGTTTTTAAAAATATGCTCCAGTTTAGGGCTACATGATTTAGTCAGGTGTGTATCTTTTTTGTTTGGAACATGCATTTGCTCTACTCCTACAATTCTTTATAGGTAATTTTTAAGAATATGTATGTGACTGACAGAACACCAGGTACATAAATCAGTACGCATTATTAAAAATCAATTGAGAAATAGAGACAATAGTCAAAGTTGACTTTATTCCAGCCTGCAGCCACAGAGCAATGCTTATTAGTCTTCGTGGTACAACAAATAGTTCCCATCTATACTTTTATAGATATTGAGAATTAAAATTGGATGACTTTTTTGCTTATTGTACTTAAAATGTATTAAATGTCCTACATTTCTTACAAATATAGTCATTATTGGACATTCAGAGAAATTAATGTCAAAAGGACCAATTTCATTTTTAACTCTCTTTAACTACACCTTAAGCATACAATAGTTACAATAAACATTATGTGATGGCTTCAGACAGCATTGACTCAAAAAGATTTTAGGGCGGAAAGGCCAATCTTTCTTTTTCGTGAGCATTCAGACTTTTTGTGAGCTTGAATTCTCAGTATCTCCTAATCTCTCAACTGTTTTTTTTCTCTTGATTTCTAATCTTACTCAGACTGTGGTGAAGAAAATACAATAGAGGGATTAATGGCTCAGTCCAGAAATGTTTGCTTACTGGACAATAGAAAAGGGAATTTGGTAGAAGTTCTTACCCTTCCTGTTTACATTCAATAATGTAATCAGTATATTGAATAGATTGTCAATGGTGGTTGTATTTTACCAATTGTGATTTCCAAAGTCTTATTGTTAGATGTTCATCAAGTAGAGAAAGGGAAAGAAAACAAAGAAAAGAAAAAAGAAATGATAGATTTGAGAAGTCATTGCTGTCACCAAAAGACACTAAAGGTAGGATTAAAGAAGTGCTGGTATACATTGTCCGTGTATGTGCGATTGTGTACTATTTCATAAGAGTAAGGGTGATGAAGAAAGCTAACTATTTTCTTTTTAGCGTAATGATTTTATAGTTTTTGTTACATATTATATAGTTATATTAAATATTATATGTGTTTTAAGTAACTAACTATATGTGCACATTTTAGACAATAGATACAATTTTTATATGATGAAGACATAGTATCTGAGAAGTGAGGAATTCTTTAACATTTCATGGACTATATAAATGGGCCAAGAATGATTATTTATCATTCAAGATGTCTTTTAAAATTGATGAAAGATAATTATTGGAGAATTGGGAAATAGCATGAAAATTGTATCACATATACTACTCCATTAACTTTATGAATCTGATTAATGAGATTATGGGAAGGATTCCAGGCACCTTCTTACTGACATATGTCAATGTAAAGTATATTTTAGAGCCTTGTTTAAGCAATACTATTCACTGAGAACTTGCAAATATAGAAAGCAGTGTGCTGATACTGAGAAGGGCATCAAGAAATATACAACATGATCCCTGCCACTAGCATTTGTGTTAACTAGATGACAGGATAAAATATTCAGATTTATAAAGCTAAAAAAAATACTTTTATCAATTTGGTATAGCAAAGCAGCGCATATGAAAAAGATATACATCTGACTAAATCACGTAGCCCTAAATCAAATCACAAAAATCTATGTGGAAGAACTTGAGCTATCTGTATTAGTCTGCTGTGGTCTGGGATTTTTTTGATAGAAAATAAATTGTTTAAGCTAAACATGGAAAGATGGAATATAGAAAATAAAGAGAGTGAAGTTACTTCAATTCTGAACACAAGTGTACAAGAGAAGCAAACAGTATTTAAAGACAGAAATCAAAATAGGAAGATGAGTAAATGACTAGGGACAGTGGAGGCTTTCACACCTCAAAAACCTGAGTTGAAATATTTTCATGATTTCATGAAATCAGCCTTCGTGTCTCTTAAACTGAACCTTTTGCTCTGAAGACTCAGCAAACAGATAGAAGTAGAAAACTTGCATAGTATGTTGTTGTAAGATTTTTCAAAGACCAAAGTTTAAGAGAGTAAATGAATGTCTAGAAGACTAAGGCAGCAGCATGTCTTTATAGTATTGGGTGAGATCAAGAACTTTCTGTGTAGAATTCTCAATGGAAGGTGTTCTCTGCAGCTCTTCCATCCATCTAGCGACTTTCCACAATATGACCATTGGGATATTTTCAATCTTAGGATCTGTTATCCCATGCTTACAATCTCAGTAAGGCCTTTGAAAAGATCTTTATCCCTAAATGTAGTATGCAATATGTAGCCTCTGCTTTCTCTCTGAACATAGCTTGCTCACTCATTGTCTCTATAGAAATATTTTCTTTAAAAAAAATTTGATCATTTCTGGGGCCGGAGCGATAGCCCACCGGGTAGGGCGTTTGCCTTGCACGCGCCAGCCTATGCCGGCCCGGGTTCAATCCCCTGGCATCCCATATAGTCCCCTGAGCACCGCCAGGAGTAATTCCCTGAGTTCAGAGCCAGGAGTAACCCCTGAGCATCGCCAGGCGTGACCCAAAAAGCAAAATAAAAATAAAATTAAAAAAAAAAATTTTGATCATTTGTGTTAATCATGTTCCCTCTTTTTGTAATTCCTTTGCACAGGCTGTTTCTTCTTCCTTGGATGCTGTTTCACTTTCCTTTATTGTCTTGTTAGTTTGTCCTTATCCTTCAGATCAGTTTAACATGCCTTAGGGACCTAAGCCATAGCACAGCAGGTAGGGCTTTGCCTTGCATGTGACCAACCAGGGTCCAATCCCCAGCATCCCATATGGTGGTCTCCAGAGCACTACCAGGAGTAATTCCTGAGCAAAGAGCCAGGAGTAATCCCTGAGCATCACTGGGGTGACTCGAAAAGCAAAAAAAAAAAAAAAAGAAGAATCAAAATCCCTTAGTCTATATCAAGAGTTTTTAATTGATAATCCAAACAGCCCCATGCATCATTTTTTCCTTTATAGTTGTTACATCTGTTATGTCTGTATGTCATTCACTTTTTAATTAAAACTGGTTTGCTCTCAGGAATCACAGCCTGGTTTTGCTGTGCATATAGATCAGGAATCTGGCATATATCTATTCTGCATAGACCCTGTAAATACATAGTTAGGACAAAAGAGAGCAAATCTGTGAATAGAATTTGAGATGATGTGAAATTTTCTATGTTTAAGAATTGCAGATAGAGAAATGTTATTTATTTTAAAATACTTTTGACATTGGTTTACAAAGGAAATGCCATGCAGAGGTAAAAATTATATTCACAAAACAACTATTTTAGTGTTGAGCTAAGGCTGTACAGTTTTGGTCTGCATCTCAGAATTCCAGCAGCCTAAGTTGTCCATAGCATTCTTTTGGAATGTGAAACTGACTGAAATATAGAGCACCTCTGAACAACAACAACAACAACAAAATCAGGAAGAAAGCTTCTCTCAGATAATCTCATCTACTAAAATATGGACAAGCCTAAAAAGAATCCAACAGTTTAAAATTACTAATTTTTCCCCGTGTTTAAAGTATGGCTTTAGATCTGTAAGCCAAGGAGAACTATTTTTGTTGTAGTTTGAAAGTTAAACATAAAAGGAGGGTGAGAAAACATGGAAATTGCAAAACCTGAGATTCATGTAAAGACAATCCAGCTGCAACTGCATTATTCAAGATCCTTTTGCCTGTGAAACAGAAAAATGGTAATTAACCAATCAGGATGAAATGCCAATTTGAGAGATAGGTAATGCTAAACTTTCATAAATCATCCAAACATCAAGGAATGAAGGGGTTTCATTCTGAGTTCCAACCTGCTCTGTTGCTATGAAAAGTTACTCTCGTATCTCAGCTCTCTGAGCACTACATATTCATGCAAATATAATTATTTCTGAACGATGAACTTTGCAGTGATATAAGGAGTTTTCCTTCAGCTTTTCTAAGTTTTTCTAGAGAAAGACTTAAGTACAACTCTTTTGTGATTAATTTTTTGGTACTGTTTCAGAAATTTCTTTCTCTGATACAAAGAGAAGAGGTGATTTCTGTGAGGTGGCAGTTGTCTTGAGACATGCCTCTATGGCGTTTGCTAAATTAAAGCTCATCTTTTCAAGCCCAGTCCCTATTTTGTTTTTTCAATAGTTTGCTGGCAGAATCAAAGAACTCGCTTTATTACTCTTGCGAGGTGGAGCCGAACTGGTAGGATGATCACAGGGGAGTGAGCAGGCTTCAGCGTTTCTTAAAAAGCCATTTCCATTACATTGGCAGAGGGACCCCATACTGTGTTCCTGCCAATTCTTAATTCTTTCTGCCATTGGTTCAGAGGGTCAGGCTTTTGTAGGGAGGGATTATTTGTTTCTTTAAAATCCACCACGGTTCTTTTCCCTCTAGGCTTTTCCTCTTTCCTTTGTGGCCAGGAACAATACAATGTTAGTGATTTGGTTTTTGACTTGCAGAAAATCCATCCATACTTGGGAAATTGTAGTTAAATTTAATTCTGCAGCTCGAGGTGAAATAAAAGTGAAGATGGTTTAACACGTGAAGTGGGTAAAAAATGTGTAATCGAAACAGTATGATGTTGATGAGGCAGTGTGTGAAGCTGTCAGGAGGTATTATAAAATGCTGATGAACTAGCTTCCTACTTCCTAGATTCCTAGTTCTGCGGTATGCAAATGCTTCATTATTTTTTGGTGGGGGAAAGGAACCCAGCATATTAATTGGTTTTGTTTTCAGAGATACAGGTGAGACTTTTCTATTTCTGCTTTCTGAAAAGAAATGTGTACTATGTCCCTTAAATAATATTTAAATGTGTCAACTGACAACCTACAATCTTAATTTTTTTTCTCAAGTGTAGCTGAAATTAAATTAATTTTGAGTACTTAGTGTTTTCATAGATTGACTTTAAAATGCTCTTATTTTGTAAAGCAGACTACCTGTGAAAAGGCTTACAGTTTTCTAAACTGAATCAGAATTATTAGCTTCATGAGATTATGATAAAATTTGAAATATAAGAAAGAATTTATGGTTTCTGTTTTTGAAATTCTACAGGTATTTGCAAGATTGACTTTCTGGTAGAGTCATTATCAAGTTACTTGGAATGTTCTTTCTGTCCAGTTCTCTAAACTCTAGGGGTGATGTGCGGGAACAGGGTAGCGAGCTTTGCGACACTGAATGTGGAGGGAGGAATGTATGTTGCTAAACTTAAAATAATCTTTTTATGTAAAAATGGAAAATATCAGGACTCTAAAGTAAAGCTACTCATTTAAAACTCTCATAAAATACTAACTTTATTTTTAGTTTTTGATCTTTAGGTTATTATCCAATTACTATATCAAACACCTTTCTGGTATTTTTAGCTATCCTTTTCTTTTAGAAAAGCTATTCACTCTCTGTGGAGTGACTAGCCTTTTAGTGGGGGAGTATTAATTTCCTTCAAGATTTAAGATGATCGATATGGAGGTAAAAAAGTGAGGCTTTGAGAAGCTAGTGGAAGGATTGGCTTTGGGAGTGAAGGTTGTAGAACTGACCCTTGAGTCATTAGCAATTGGAGAATTTTTTGGAATCCTGAAAAGTCAGGGGATAAAGAATTGTTGGGATAGTGTCTTCAAGCCCTTTGACATTCTTGGAGATTACTGTGATCTCAGTAAAATCTTTGTGAATATGTACACCTACACATGTGTATTCATGGGTTGATATTGGGACAGGGGGGGAAAGCTCATAACTTTTGGTTCTTCTTGAAGTTGCTGAGAACTCAAAGCAGTGTCACATAGGGTGGCAAGAAAAGTTTTCATACCCCCAATGCCTCAGGCACTTCTCTCTCTCTTTCTCTCTCTTCTCTCTCCCCTCCCCCTTTCTCTCTTTCTCTCTCTCTCTCTCTCTCTCTCTCTTTTCTCTCTCCTCTTTTGGTGTCATGGCTTGCAATATAGATACTGAAAAGTTGTCATGCATATCCCTGCTTTCGACAATTATTGTCAAGAGAGATCATTTCCAACTCTTATTGTCATACTGGTCCCTTCTCTTGCTCATCCATTAAATAATATTGACAACAAATAACACATTTAAGTAGCCCAAAATTATATCACTGTATCACTGTCTTCCGATCATCATCGATTTGCTCGAGCAGGCACCAGTAACATCTCCATATGTCCTGTCTCATGCTAGTAGAGCCCAAGGGCATCTGTTTGCTCCAGGAACATAAAGAGCCTCAAACCATTCCATCAGGTCATGGGAATGAGGTCTATAATTGCTACTGGTATTTGGCATATCAAATACGACACGGGAGACTTGCCAGACTCTGCTGTGCAGATGGCATACTCTTGTAGTCACCTCTAAATCCAGGATTTATTGATGAACCGTGCTGCTGCTTGCAGGCCTCACGGGCCGGGTGTAATAGGCTCTTCTGCTGGGTGGAGTTCTGACGAGAGGGAAGTCCAGATGTGGAAAATGGCTGCCCTCATGGAGTGAGAGGTTGTCTGGCTTGTTGTGAGGCTCTGCTGGGGTGGCGGGCAAGGACTAGAATACGCCATCCCTCCTGGGTGCCTCCTGAGCAGCTGGGCAAAGGGAGAGCCATTATACCATATGAGATATACAATTGCAAGGATGTTCATAATTGGTCTCTGTCATACAGTGTTCCAGCATCCATTCCCTCTACCAATGCCCCATTTCCCACCCCCCCACATCCCAAACACTCCCTACAGCCAATCCCAGCCTGCCCCTATTGCAGGCACATTTTCTTTCTCTTTCTCTTCTCTGTCTCTGTCCCTGTATTTTGCTCTCTCTTCTCTTACACTTTTGTGGCTTGCCCTACAGATATTAAAAGTATATGATGTCTCTATGTGCATATTCAATAGTGAGTTCTAGTGTGACATCATAGTCCCCCATTCCCCATAATCTCTCCAGTTTATTGCAACTAGAATGATCATTGCAGTGTATAAATGTGAAAGATCCTGGGAAGAGAACCTGGTACTAAATTCCATATTGTCTAAGATTGTTGCGTGGCCGCCAGCACAGCTGTGGGTCTCTCTTCTGGCTGTTGGCTGTGGTAGCTGGGAGCTTGTAGCCACATCTACCGACTTGGAGGTGGAGGAATGGGTGAAGGAGCCCAAATACCTGCACAGAATTCGGCCATCATGGCCTCCCGAAGTGTGTGAGCGAGCCCTAGGAGCTATGTGTAGGGCATGGCCAGGGGCTGACCAAGTCTTTTGCAAAATTGCATATTCTTAAAATGCTTTCAAATCTCTAGGAATACTGTGTATTTTATAGAAAGAATGGATAGACCTGAATTTCAGTTGGTTATTTGGAATACACTTTCCTAATTAGAAGTCTGTATCTAGTGATTAAATCATTATTGCTCTTATTAGTCTAACATCTCATAAATGAGATTCCCAAATTTTGGAGTGGATGGTGGTGAGGGGATGAAAAGGTGAGCTATAAATAACCTGAATACTCAACATTGATGCATTGATGGAGGGGATTATACACATTGGCAATTGCTGTAGTGCTATCTATCATCTATCTTTTTGTCTGTCTATCTATCTATCTATCTATCTATCTATCTATCTATCTATCTATCTATCTGTCTGTCTGTCTGTCTGTCTGTCTGTCTGTCTGTCTGTCTGTCTGTCTGTCTGTCTGTCTGTCTGTCTGTCTAGCTAGCTATCATCATCTATCTATCTGCATATATATGATTTTCTTTATTTATATAGAAAACATATATAGAAAATAGAAGTGATATATATGATATATATCATATGTATTTTGATTATCTATCTATCTATCTATCTATCTATCTATCTATCTATCTATCTATCTATCACGATCACGATCTTCCCGTTGATCATCTATTTGCTAGAGCGGGCACCAGTAATATCTCCATATGTCCTGTCTCATGCCAGTAGAGCCAGGGGCATCGGCTTGCTACAGGAACATAAAGAGCCTCAAACCATTATATTTGTCATGGGAATGACCTAATATAATTGTTACTGGGATTTGGCATATCAAATACAACACGAGAAGCTTGCCAGGCTTGCCGAGCAGGAGGCAAACTGTTTTAAACACCTCCAAATAAAGTATTTATTGATGAACCGCAGGCGAGCCCGGCTGTGATGGGCTGGTCTGCTGGGTGGAGTTCTGACGAGACGTAAGTCCAAAAGTGGAAAATGGCGGCGCCCGTGGAGTGAGGGAGGGGTGGTCTGGCTTGTTGTGAGGCTCTGCCGAGGTGGTGGGCCAGGGCTAGAACCCGCCATGCCTCCCGACTGCCTCATGAACGGCTGTGCACAGGGAGAGCAAGGAACAGCTCTGCCCTGCACAGGGAGAGCAAGGAACAGCCCTTGACATATATAGATAGATCTATGTATCTATATATGTCAAGAAAGTTTTGAAAATAAACTATTAAAAACTGTGACTCTCCTTCCTTCCCCCAATCCCTTATGGAAAATACTTGATGGGGCTGGGTTGGAGAAACAGGAATTAAATTTATGTAGGTTGCTCTGTCTTTTCATGTCTGGAATTGGACTTTTTATTTTCCTGGAGGATTCCCTTTTTGTAAACTGATTTTCCAAAAACTTTCTTGAAAGTTGTTTATATTTAATATAGATGACATTTGCTAAATTTATCCTTCTGTTAATGTTCCCTCAAATATACTGATAAGTATTCAAAGAGAATAATGTTTTTTAAAAAATGATATTCATAAGTATCCCACCTCAGAAAAGCTAAAAAGTATCTCTTACAAATAGTTTACATGCTTGTAAGCAGGTCATTTCAGATCACATATGTTGTTATATTTTGGGTAAACTAATACTTTTTGTCAAAAGAAATAATTTAAGCTGTATGTATTTCCTCTTTGTTTGGGAAAGGTCTCCAATGAACCAAGGCATGAACTCATCATAAGTCATTTGCTATTTTAATTAATACAGTTGTCATATCATAGTCATCTACTTCTTTAGTTAGCATTTTAGCCTAGAGGCAGTAGGTTGATTTTTTCTTTAGTCTGATTCATCACCCAGCTGCCAAGCAATTTCTTCTAAACAGAATTATTTATTTCTAGATCATCTACATACACACATAAAGAACAAATAAATATTAGATGAAAAATATGTTGAAGTAAATTGAAAGTTAACGCTCATATAAAAATATGCACTTGGACCAGTCTAGAAGATATGTTTAATAGAAGTGAATCAATCAGTTCTATAAGGAGTCTTCATTGGGAAGATACAATTAATCTTGACTAAACACAAGAAATTATTGTCTGTTGTCATTATTTTCTGCTAATATCACTGCAAAAGCCAGTGAGTATTCCCTTTAAATGTTCTTACTCAATAGAGCTTCCTAAATTGGCTTACTTCACTGGGTTGTTTCAGTGTCCAAAAGATTTTTTATGTCTTATCAGATTCCTGAAATAAAATTGATTTTTCTGAACCTAATTCAAGGCTCTTCTCAATTAAAATCAAAAAATACTTTCCTACTTTCAGGACTCATTAGGCCACTTAAGTCAATTTCAACCACAATTCAAATTTCCTTTTCATAAGTGCTTCATATGTGTTTCCAAATCCTGCAGTATCCTTTCTAATCCACCCATTCTATTCAGGAGCAGTTAGATATAAAAAATATAAACTTAAATCCGTATTCTAAAGTGGCTCTTCTTCTTCTTCTTTCTTCTTCTTCCTCTTCTTCTTCTTCTTCTTCTTCTTCTCCTCCTCCTTCTCCCTTCTCCTTCTCCTTCTCCTTCTCCTTCTCCTTCTCCTTCTCCTTCTCCTTCTCCTTTCTCCTTTCCTCCTCCTTCTCCTTCTCCTTCTCCTTCTCCTTCTCTCCTCTCTCCTTCTCCTTCTCCTTCTTCTTTCTTCTTCTTCTTTCTTCTTCTTGTTTCGCTTTTTGGGTCACACCGGCGATGCTCAGGGGTTACTCCTGGCTTTGCACTCAGGAATTACTCCTGGTGGTGCCCGGGGACCATATAGGATGCCAGGGATCGATCCCGTGCTGGCACAGGCTGGTCGCATGCAAGGCAAATGCCCTACCCACTGGGCTATTGCTCCGGCCCTAAAGTTGCTCTTTTTACTACGTGGGTGTCTTGGGCAAACCATTCCCTCGCTATACACTTGCTATATTCATCAGTTGCTGGTAAAATAATACTCATAACAAATAGCTCATAACAAATAGATGCCCTTGGCTCTACAGCATGTGACAGGACATATTGAGATATTACTGGTGCCCGCTCTAGCAAATAGATGATTAACGGGAAGATCGTGATCGTGATCCGGAACAAATAGCCACAAGATATTAGTGACATTAAATAAATGCATATTTTCTCCTAAGTAGAGGTTATCTGTTATGAGGTTTAGGTTCAGCACTCAGTTTAGGAATTCACAGTAGATGTCAAATTCTTTCATAGATTATTGGGAGAGAAGGATTGTTCTTAGGAGGTGGGGGGACAATAATAGAAATTCCAGCTGTTAAACTGTGTGTACATGAACCTTGATTTGTATAATTTTAAAATAAGTAGATTGTATCATTGGGTGGGATAAACTGATCCAACCTCTAAATGGTAGCAATTTTTATGTCTTTGGAAAACAAATTAAAGTGCTATGTAGTTAAACAATAGGGGAATTTTGTGCAAATAATATGACTCCTGTGAAATGTCATTTTCCAAAGAAGTCATATTATTTGGGGATCACTCAGATGATCTAGATTCCATTTATAGCAAAGCTGTGACATGAAAGTGCTAAAAATTTTGCATTGTCTCTCTTTTTTTCTCCCATCCTAGCTTGTGCTTTCCTTTTTCCTTTAGCCTCTGTCCAATTGGTCTCCTTTAATTTATAACAGAAATAACTGCCTTTTCTTAGGCACCTAATGCTTTTCTAATATTTCACTTAAGTTCTTCATTTTGTCCCCTATGTTGGTTTCAATCATCATAAACAAATTGTAAATATTCCAGGTAGTATTTGCTTACTGTACCTTCTTTGTACCCTTCTCGGTGATTTTAGGCATATGTTTATAGTTTGTATTTGCCCTTTTATTAAAATATATTTGGTGTAACTTATATCAAGTTCTCATAACATTCTTGTGGATCTTCATTTTTTTCATATACTCAAATATTACCAAATTGCCTAATAGGCTATATTGTTTCCTAAACCTAACTATATATATATATATATATATATATATATATATAATTAATTTTAAAATAACAAAATCATATGGTAAACTAGTGGATTAACAGAAATGAAGCTGTATGTCATAGTAATATTTTAAACTAACATTTAGTGTTTCCTTAGTTTCAGAACATGAATGATATACAAATTATGTATAATTTTTGACAGGTATGTGAAATGGCCCTGCAGAATTTGCACATAGGGAACATCATGCCTTCTCAGATACACTGTCATTCTGCTTGGTGTTCCTGTCAATCAAATGACTGAGCTAATGATGCTTGTGCTTCTGAGTCAAGCTACTTTGCTGATGCCAAATCTTTTTTCTCCCTCTGAGTAACGCTTTGTTCCTAGTCATCACTTTGAGTGATATTATCTGACTTTATCATATGGAAGTAAAGGGAAGAATTTTATATTAGATCGAATTATGTTAATGCAAACTTGAGATAAAAAGAATTTACTTATGAATTTATGTTAATCTTAATGTCTCTGGCAATGACCATTGGAGATATATGATGGGAGTGCTACCTTTTAAGACCACCTTACAGATAACAACTGACACCCAAACACTTCCCTTTAATTCTTAAGAGCTTTTAGGCTTTTTTAAAAAGTGACTTGAAATCAGATTTTATGACACCCCTCTTGCCAATTATATCTAAAGCAAAATAGAATAGGAAAAGCTAATTTACAAAAATGCTCCTGTCTGCTATCTTGCCAATGTAATGGCTATGTGAGAAGGGAGAAAAAAAATGTTTAATTGGAATCAGTGATCTTATTAGCACTCATTAACTGGGCCTCCCTTTCTTCGGTAGGAGTTTAACTTAGATATGAAAACTTTGTTATATATGTTCTTTTTGATTATGCTATATGACAACTATTTAAATTATATGAATGACTTTTAAAAGATGGCATACATGATAAAACATTGTCTAAATAATGTGTTCATTGTAAGTCATTGTTTTGAAATCCGGCATGAAAACTACTGCTATGTCATGATTGCTAATGTAATGATTCTAAAAATACGTTTTCCTCCTCTTAGTTTTTTGATTTATTCTTTGAATGCCCCTTCTAGGTTATTAAATATATTGTTTCTTAGAAAGTGTGGATGAGTTGTATCATCCAAATTCTGTAAAAATTATCAAAATGACTTTAGAATTCTTTGCTAAATGTCTATTGTTCCATTGGTAATTTTAGCTACTTTTCCTTTTATACATTGGGAAGTAGATTATATTGTTTACTTTCATTTTGATTCTATTTCATAAAATTACATAAGCACATATTTAGGTATATAGGGGTACATATAGATATGTATATAACTACTGTGTATATTTATCCATTTATATACACATATATATATATATATATATATATATATATATATAAAACCATCTCTTGGTTTGTAAGTCAAGAGATAATGCATCCTCTGTGAATTTGATTAAAAGTACATATACATGTGTCAACTATAGTTATAGTTCAAAAGGGAATGTTACAGAACATGACCATACCTCTGGTGATTTCCATTCCAAATCAATTTTGTTTTAATGTAATCTGTAGTCTTTCCATTTTCCTGTGAGTAACAGCCTGAAAATTGATCCTGTTGTTTAAAGTTTAAATCTCTTAAGAGTGGTTGATGCAGAGGATGATGACTAAGCTTTTTTTCTACTGGGGGTGCCCGCATAGTATAAACATTAAGACTTGGATCCACAGATTATTGTTCAATGGTATAGTCAGTGATCTGTATATGTGAGACTATGGCTTCAATTTTTAGTGCCAACCACATATGCAATCAATCAGTCAAAATAAAATAAATCAAATTACTTTATTAAAACTTATGGATATTTCATACATCTATATGAATTATTCAAGCATATCAGGTCCTTGAAAAGCAAGTACTCTATAAAAATGAGTGCATTGCTTTGCTGAACTAAGACTTTTTTTCTAATTAATTTTTTCCAATAAAGAGGCTGGAGCAATACTCCAGCAGATAGGGCGTTGCCTTGCATGCAGACAACCGGGTTCGATGCCCGGCATCCCATATAGTCCCCGAGCACCGCCAGGGGTAATTCCTGAGTGCAGAGCCAGGAGTAATCTCTGAGCATCACCGGGTGTGACCTAAAGAGCAAAAAAAATTTTTTTTCCAATAAGCCATAGGTAAAAGAAATTACTAGTGTTTGAAAGTATGAGCTGTGGGTTCAGAATTATTTAATTCATGCACTAATCTCTGCTCTTGTTGATCTGATTATGTTCTATGACTACTTGAAATTTTAGTTTGTAATATTCAAACTCACATCTGGACTTCTCTCTCGTCAGACCTCCACCCAGCAGACCAGCCTATCAGCGCCCGGTTCGCGCGGTTCATCAATAAATGCTGGACTTAGAGATGCCTACAAGAGTATGCTACCTGCACGCAGATCCTGGCAAGCTACCCGTGTTGTATTTGATATATATATGCCAAATACCAGTAACAATTATAGACCTCATTCTGGAATGGATTGAGGCTCTTTATGTTCCTGGAGCAAGCAGATGCTTTGGGCTTTACTAGCATGAGACAGGACACATGGAGATGTTACTGGGGCCCGCTCGAGCAAATCGATGATGAACGGGAAGACAGTGATACAGTGATACAGTGAATATTCAAACTGGAGATGATGATTAATTTATTTCATTCAAAACAACTTATCAAATGGCCTACAACTGTCAGGTTTATAATCTAGATACTTGACTAATTCAGAAGACAAGAGTGAAATTAATTACTCTCAAGTTTCTTAGCTGTGCAAGTGAAAGTATCCAGACTAGAACTTGCATGAAGACATGTTCAATCTGGTGCTCTTTGCAATTTTTTTTTCTGGCATAGGGAGTATGTGAGGCATTTCCCTATGTACTTTGCAAAACTTGCTAATTTAATTCTCAAAATGGAACTAGAATTAAGTGCTATCATTATCATTTTGCACAAAGATGCCAAATATTAAACAGTTCGGCTCATATAACTCAAACGAGATCTGTCTTGGGAGTCCACTCACCTTGAATCACTATTTTACAAACTTTAGTCATGGTAGATTATAAGCTCTGTCATAACCTATTTGAATTTTTTGGGAGAAGTCATAAAAATGATTTGATTGGTCTTTTTTCATATAAATTGCTTTATTAATCATTTTATTAGAGGACTAAAATACACAAAAAAGTCACATTTATATGATTTTAAATTACATTAAAAGTGTTGTTTGCAGAAAACTTAAGAAATATTTCTACTGATAAACTTTAATTAAAGATATAGTTAAGAAATCTGCCAGTTAGGTGCTTTGTACTTTGGAGAGAAAGTTGTAAGTGCCCAGTGCCTTCTTTGAGGATTATTCCACAAATGCCATTTTAATATGTGCCTTAGAAAGATATTAATGCTTTATCACTTCCCAAATTGAAGTTACTAATTATTACTTAGTTTCTTTTGTTATTATCATACACATCTCTATCAGAGGAATAGTCAATAATTTTGGAAATGGTTTTTAATGTTGCTATATTTGATCTCAGTAATATTTTGATGCTTATAATTTTATAAGAACATCCCTTTAATAATGAAGGGAAATATTCATCCCACCTAACTGGGAAATAACTTTTTGGGGATTTCCCTTCTGAAGAAGCAGATCCCTTTCCCATAAGGAAGCCATTTTTGTTTCATTTAGCTGTAAGATACTATGATTATTGCTTCTTGCTGCTTTTTACTAGTGACTATTTAAATCCTCCAGAGGAGAATTAAAATATCATGGATTGCAGTTTCATAGCTATGAATTTTATAATAGGAGATTCTTAGCATCTCCTATTATACACATTCTGTGTCCACTTATGTTTATATTAAGATAGATCACAACAGAAATTAGTACGCAGTATTTCTTGTGTGATTTTTAAATACCAGATCTCTTTGTCCCAAACTTGATTACAAAATGTATAAATATGCAAGTCTATTTTTTTGATGATGTTGTTTTCAAATTGCAAGGAAGTATCATGATGCCTGAAATATAATAAGGATACATTCTTATAAATTCTAATCACCGAGAGAGAAACTTGTAATTTTTCAGTGTTAATAGAATCAAATACAAAAATTTAGGCCCACTATATTACCATTTTAAAATATTTTTATAAAAATACTTTAGAAATAAATTGACCCAAGTACATATTATTCAAATTATTTTATTTTTTCTGGTATGAGTTCTGGCATGAAGTTTTATAAAACATAATTATGAATTTATTGACTAACCAAAACTTTTTGTGTAATGTCTCTGGTCTGATGATTGTGGTCATATTTCATTTGAAACCTTAGAGAGCATCAGAAGCTACTTTATCATATTTGTTTCAAACACAGTCATATAGTAATCTCTAAATATTTTTTGGATTCACTTAAAGTTTAACACTAGCTTCTGTCAAGACTCTGGCCCCTATGATCATTATAGATTTATAAAATGATGCTTATTATTTTATATAGTGAGTGTGTCATTGCGATTTTGATTACCACCTGAAAAGGTTGGTAAAAGTATAAGTAATAAATTAGTTGGCATGGTAAGGAAACATTTAATTATAGCTGATTAGACCTTCCGTGTGTGAGCATTTATAAAGCTAATAACTTCTAGTTTTCTTTTCTTTTTTCATCTATGAGGTGTTGACTTCACTGTATCACTGTATCACTGTCTTCCCATTGCTCATCGATTGGCTTGAGCTGGCACCAGTAACACCTCCATATGTCCTGTCACAAGCAAGTGTAGCCCAAGGGCAGCTGCTTGCTACAGGGACAGGAAGAGCCTCAAACCATTCTTCAGGTCATGGAATTGAGTTCAATAATTGTTACTAGTTTTTGGCATATCAAATAAAACATGGGTAGCTTGCCAGGCTCTGCCAGGTAGATGGTATACTCTCAGTAGAAGGCTCTCATCTCAAGCATTTACTGATGAACCTTAAAAGGGAAAGATCAGGTTTTCTCTTGGGTGGAGCTCTGAGGAACTATGGAGTCTGGGGTTGAGAATGACTTACCTCATGATGTGTGGGTTACTCTGGCTTCTTGCTGGGCTTACTGGGATGATGAGTATCAGCTAGAACCTGCCTAGAACTGTATACAGTGTATAAATGTGAAAGATCCTGGAAAGGACCTGATCCTAAAATCAGTACTATCTAGCACACTGACAGAGCTGTGGGTCTGGTGTGGGTCTCTCTTCCGGGGTAGCTGGCATGGAGGTGGAGGAAAGGGTGGAGGAGCCCAAATCTCTGCTCCCAGTCTTGCCAGCGTGGCCCCTCCCCACACGTGTGAGTGAACCCCTGGAGCAATGTTGGACTCTGCCAGGGCCTGGTCGAGCCCCTTACCAGGGAGATCAGCTCCATGGTTTGCTTCCATGTGGGGCGGCGGTGCAGCTGTAGGTCTGGAGTGGATGGGTCTAGAACTCTTCCAGGGTTGCCGTTGGAGCTGTGGGTCTGGCGTGGGTCTCTCTTCCAGGGTAGCTGACATTTAGGTGGAGGAAAGGGCAGAGGAGCCCAAATCCCACTGCAAGTCCAGCGTGTCCCTCCCTCACATGTGTGATCGAACCCTTGGAGCAGTGTTGGACTCTGCCAGGGGCTGGCTGAGTCCCTTACCAAAAACAAAACTTCTAGTTTTGTTTTCTATTTTATCTATGAGGCATAAACATAAATATTGTTAATAAGTAAATTGACTTAAATATACAAAACCATTTAGGTTAGTTTTAAAGTTTAGGCAGTACATGGATGTATGAATTTTAAAATCATAAGTGCATGAGCTGCATGGATTTTTGATAATTTTTTGTCTTACCATTGTCTAGTGAAAATAGGAAAAAATCATATGGTTATTCTAGTCTTCATATAGTAAAGACTTCAGTGATTCAACAAGTGCTTGATAAATTGTAAAATGAATAAATGATATTTTTATATATAAAATTTTATTAATTTTAAATAATAATTAAAATATCTATGTGGAAAGAGAGAGAGAGAAAAAAGAGAGAAAAAAGAAGAAAAAAATTCCTGCCATAGAGATAAGCTAAGGGTGGTGGAGGGATTGAAAACATTGGTGGTCGGAAATATACACTGGTGAATGGTTGGGTGTCAGAACATTTTATGACTGAACCCATTTATGAACAACTTTGTAACTATAAATCTCATTTTGACTTAATTAAGAAAAAAATATATGGGTTGGACAATTCACTTGATCACTTGAATCCCGTTATTCATCGATTTGCTCGGCGGTTGTCAGTAACATTTGCATTGGACCCTATCACGTGCCAATGGCATCTGGTTGATTCAGGAATATGAAGAGCCTCAAATCGTTCCTTCAGGGTCTTGACAAGGAAGTCTGACCATCTTGTAGGTGGGCGGCGGCGTGATCTTTTGACATCCCGTGGGATCCAGTCGGTAACGGCTCTAGTCCAGTGGTTGTCTCCAAATCGCATTACATGTCCAGCCCATCTGATTTTTGATGCCTTGGCAAACGAGACAGCATCCCTGATTCTGGAATAGCGATGGAGGTCAGAACTCCGGATCCCATCTCTCACTTGAGTGAGGTGTGATATTCCAAGCATAGCTCTTTCGATTCCTCTCTGAGAGACCCGAATAGCATTCTCATCCTGCTTTCGTAGGGCCCAGGTTGCTGAGGCGTATGTTAATGCAGGGAGAACAGTGGAGTCAAAGAGATGTGCCCAGAGTTGAAGGTTCTTTGTCCTTTTAGCTATTTCTTCGATGCCTTTGAAGGCATTCCATGCTGCTCTCTTCCTCCTGCGCAGCTCAGGTTTTAGTCATTCATCATGTTGATTTCTCTACCTAGGTACACATAACTGCTGCATACAGAGATGTTTGTTCCATTGAGAGTGAATGGGGCCTCTGGAACTAGTTCATTTTTCATAAACATGGTTTTCTTTAGATTCAGCTGTAGACCTATCTTTCCACATTCTCGGTAGAAGTCAGCCAGCATTTGTGCCGCTTGGCTAATGTTTGGTGTTATTAGAACGATGTCATCAGTGAAGCAGAGGTGGTGTAGTTGCCGACCATCTATCTTCACTCCCATTCCTTCCCATTCTAATTGTTGCATGATGTTCTCGAGGGTGGCACTGAAGAGTTTTGGTGAAATGGTATCACCCTCTCTTTGTAGAATGGTGAGATCCTGGTGGTGAATCCGTAATACAGCTCATGAAGGATCTTGCTGTATTGGGTTTGAATGCCCTGTTTGGATAGGGCTTCAATGACCGCTTCACTCTCCACAGAATCAAAGGCTTCCTTTAATTCAATGAATGTGAGACAGAGTGGCATCTTGTACTCCCTACAAACCTCAATGAGTTTGGTTACTGTATGGATATGGTCGATTATGCTGATTCCTTTCCGGAAGCCTGCTTGCTCGCATGGTTGTCCTTCATCTAGTGTTCTGCTAATCCTGTTCAGGATGACTCATGTAAACAGCTTGTAGGATGACGGACAACAGGCAGATGGGGCGATAGTTGCCGATGTCGTGAATGTCTCCCTTCTTGAACAGTAGAATTGCCCTGCTGGTTTTTCCATTGGGAGGGCACCTTGCATTCGGACAGGTAGCTGTGAAGAGCCGAGCTAGTGTATTGATGAGTACCTATGGCAGATTCTTCAGGTGTTCAGGTCTGACTTCGTCTGGGCCTGGTGCTGTTCCCTTCTTTACCATCAGAGATGGCATGTTGGATTTCAGAAGGGAGAACGTTGGGAATGACATATCCATCCTGTGGAATTTGGTATGTGGGAAGGTGGATGTGGCTATCATAGAGATTTGAGTAGAAGTCATGGATAATCTTCTCCATTGCCTTTCTGGAAGATGTGATAGATCCATCAGGGCGTCGGAGGGCAGTCATCTTGGTCTTATAGTTGGTGAAGGACAAGCGGGCGGTGCGAATGCTTTTCCCAGCTTCTCCTGCATCTTCCAGTATTTCTGCTCTTCTGTCTTTGAGGTTTTCTTTTATCGCTTCTCTGCACCGTTTAGCAAGCTTGGATGTTAGCATTTGTTCTCCCTGAGCCTCGCATTTTTCCACGTTGGTGAATGAGTTCAAGAGTTTCTGAAGACAAGCGTCCTTTTGTGTCTTTCTCTCTCTCTGGCATTCTTCACACAATCATTGAGGTGCTGAACCAGTCAGTTGTATTCTTCATTGATGCCGTCAAAGATGGTTTCTTCCCATGTTGCTTCAATGGTGCCAAAGAGTTCCCAGTTGGTAGTCATTCTGGAAGTTTTAGTCTTAAACTTTGCAGCCTTTTCTCCCCATTGCGTGAAGTAGAATTTTGCAAGAAAGAGACAGTGGTCCGATCCTGTTTGTAATTTGGGGACGACAACAACATCGGTCAGACAAAACCGTCAATTAAAGATCATGTTGTCAATTTCATTGTGTCCACCAGGAGATTCCCATGTCCAATGTTTCGCTTCAGCCTTCTGGAACTGTGAGTTCCAATGAATGGTCTTGGTGGACATGATGAACTCAGATAGTGTCTCACCCTGTTCGTTTCCATTCTAGGCCATGGGTCCCTATGTGGAGTTCTTCAGCCGATCTTCTCGGTCCTATCTTGGCATTAAAATCACTGACTATGATCTTGTAGAAGGTGTGATCTTCTAATTGTCCAACTTGTAGAAGGTCACACCTTC